>PVIA01005416.1:0-115697 GCA_004024845.1 Tonatia bakeri
CCTGGCTGGGGAATGGCGCTGGGGTCCTGGCAGGGCCCTGGGGTAAGTTTTCTCTGAAATCATACCAGGAGGCCTTCACGCCACCCAGCCCCACCATGCAGGATGTGTGCCCGGGCAGCCAGGGTGCGGACAGGTCCCTCTCAGACAGCCGGTTGCCTGGCAAGCCCCCCAGGTGGCCATGGGCACAGCTGTTCCTCCCATTTCCTCCCGCCGGTCTTCCTCCGGGGCCTCTGCCAGGCTGACAGGTCTCGCGTCTGTTCTCCAACCCTGGGCTCGGGTCTTGTGTCCCCCAGTCGGCTGCGCACGCACTCTTCTCACACTCTGCTCCACTCTTGGCCCCCGGCGGGTGACGCCTGCTCCACCTGGGATGCCTTTCAGAACCAGAGCCGTTTAGCCTGAGTGTGAGCCCATTGTCCAGGTGACCTGGTGTGTGACAACGGGGAGTGTTCCTCGAGGCTGGTGCACAGAATGAGGGCTGAGGGTCAGAACCCGCCGAGGCCCTGACCTATAGCTGCGCTGAAGCCCCGCCCTGGGCAGACCCTGGCGCAGCCCGAGCTCTAGCAGGTTCCCAGACACAGCCACTGGCCTGGACACCTTCCCACCTGGCTGTGCACATGGAAGCCACGCTTTCCTCCAAGACCCAGCTCCGCCTTCATTTGGGCTCCCCAGAAACCGCAGCCTTGGGGGAGATTTCTGTGCTCATGCTCCAGCAGCGGGGGGGATGTTCTGGGAGCACCCCTGCTGGGTGGGCAGGAAGGTGAAGCACGAAAGGGGACCCTGCTGGCCCCAGCCTTCCCACACACACAGAGACTTTGCGTGACCCAGCAGGGCTGCTCCAGAAAGGCCACTAGGACACTCCCTGTATGGAGTGGCCCCTGGGGGGAGGAGAGGAGAACTTACCATCTGGCCACGTCCTCCCTGCCTTCCCCCATCAGCTCCTGTACGTCCAGGTATAAACACCCCTGGAGGGGTCGCCTCTGAGAAAGTCAGGTCCTGGATCATCAGAGGGTACCCAGCCACGGCAGGCTGGGAGACACGTGGACTGCCAGCTCCCTGCGTGCAGCCTGAGCGGCCCCTGACGTCCCTGAGCTGAGAGCCTGGTGGGTGTGGCCCTGCTCAGCAGGTCTCACAGGGCATCAGGGACAGGAGCTCGGAGGCGGGCAGGAGGGACAGCAGCCTTGCCCAGACGTGGGGGTGAGCCCAGCTGCGGCCCTGGCTGGCTGCTCAGCTCAGTTACCAGCTGGGTGACCTCCACTGTGGAGGCGTGAAGGGACGCACAGAGCATCTCTGCTCCGTGGAGCCTGGCCTCTCCCCGGGCAGGGCTGGGTCTGGCACCCCGCGCATGAAGCTCAGGCTCTCTTGGACTTGGTGCTTCCTGAGGCGGCTCCCCTCCCCCACCTCATGGTGCATCCTCCTCCCTGAGCTTGCAAGTCCCTCCCCTGCACCCCCTGCCCACCCTGGGAAGGCCTGTTGAAGACTTGTCTCCCCAGGACTTTACCAACCAGACCCGCTCAGCCACCACCAGCGTGTGGCATTCCAGAATGCCGCTCCCGGTGGGTGGCTGAGCAGAGCGGCGAGTGTGCAAGTGCCAGAGGAGGACCCCTTACACTCTGTCATCTTGGGAGAGTCCCTTGACCTCCGTCCACCTCGGTGTCCTTGTCTGCTGAGTGGGGATGACACCACCGCCTCCTTCCTAGCATGGCCGAGCCCGGCTCTGGGTCTGTGGTTGGGAGGGACCCTGCCTGCGCTGTTGGGAGAGTGTGGGAGCCGGAGCAGGGAGCCCAGGTCTCGGGGGAGGGCTCTTCCTTCTTGCCCTCCTCATCTCCAATGAGCCGGCCCATGGGATTCATTGCACTTTCTTGGTGAAGCTCAGGGGCAGGGGAGGAGGAAGGTGGAGCCCAAGTTGGGTTTGAGGCTGCTGCTGCTTCAGTTCTGGCAGGTGGGGAGGTGGTGGGGGGAAGGGAGAGCAGGGGGCACAGCAGGAAGTGGGCGGGAGGGGCTCCAGGCCCCAGGTGAGCTGTGTGGTCAAGGTGGGAGCCGCCCTCAGTCCCGGTCACACCACTGCTGGCCGGCACTGGCTGCCCCTGTGGTGGCGTTTCCGCCCTCCCCCTCTCATTTCTACCGAACTATAGCCCAACCTGAGTCTCCCCCATGTGCGGTTCACCCACTTACATTGCCAATCAATATTCATGTCCAGGAAAGTTAAAAATAATCACAGGAACTGGGTTAGGGCGCAGGTCTCGCCGCCACATCTCTGGAGTCCTGGACGAAGCCCCCAGGGGAGGTTGGTATTCACCCAGGGCTGGTGGGCCACGGCGGGGCCACGGCGGGGCCACGGCGGGGGGCCACAACGGGCGTCCCCAGGCGCATGCTGCATGTGGTGGCACGACGCAGCAGGTGAATGTCAGCCATGGGAGGGCATGCACACCAGGGAGCCGCACCCTCGTTGGGGGCACAGAAGTCTGACTGTGAAGTCAGCATGAGCTCCGAGAGGAGGCCTGAAACACCACGGCTTTTGACCACCTTTTGGGGAGAAAAAGTGGAAGGTGAGAGTTTGTGAGTGAAGCATCCGCCCCCTGGGAGGACCGGCAGGGAGAGGAGGGTAGCCTTTGTCCACCCCTGAGGTGGTCAGGGGCCAGTGGGCAGGGCAGGCTGGGGCCTGAGTCAGACTGGTGTCTCCCGTGTTTCCCGGGCTAGTTCGCCCCACCCCTGGCCCCAGGTACGTGCACGCACCACACTGACCATGGGAGGCAAGCCTACTGCCTGTTGGTATTCGGAGCAAAAACCCCAGACGTCAAGCTTCCCTACCCATCCACACACCCCCGCAGCCCCCCGCGGGCTGGGGTTTTCCCTGCAGGTCCACGTGCCCCTCCCGCCCACCACAGGCTGGGGCTTCAGCGTGAAAGACAGCAGAGGCCCTGTCACTTCCCCTGGTCTCCCCAGCATCACATTCCTCGAAGCCCATTTCCCGTGTCATCGGTTCCAAAATGAGACATTCATCTGCTTTTGGAAAGAACATTCTGAACGATTCACACAGCCTCCTCGGCTCAGAGAAACCCCAGAGGCTGGATGGAGTTCAGATGTCACTTAGAGGGGCCCCCAAGGCCCCCATTGAAATTCAGCCTGTCCTAATATCCTTCCACCCTACCCACACCACTTGGATTTAAGCAGGAATTCAATCAGAGTGAGCGGCAGTCTCAGAGCCTCTCCTTGTTCCTCTGTACATTGTTGTCAAGCATAAGGACCCCGAGAGGGGCCCTCACCACCCCACCCCACCACTCTCTCACACCCAGTGCCCAGCAGGGCCTGGTCTGGGGGTCAGGGGTCTGCCTCACTCTGGAGCAGCCATGGCGTGACTCCTTTCCCCACGGGGGACAGAGCTCAGCCGGACACCCACATTGGGGCTTCTTCACCATTTCCCCTGCAACCCGAAGTGGCCTGCGCTAGCGTGCGGGTCCCTGGTGGACGTGGGGAGGGCGCGAGAGAGCCCAGGTCACAGAGTGCACCGGAACGAAGGGAACATGTTCCCAGACCCTCGGGATCGCTCCGTGCCCAGCGGCTTCGGTGAGGAGCACGCGAGCCACCCAGCCTGCCGGTTCATGCGTGACTGGCCTGCAGTGTCTCATGGGCCTTGGGACAGCCAGCTGCGTGGACAGTTCCTTTGGTGTCATTAGCGAGAACTCACTACCTGGTCATTTTCCAGAAGCCCTTGTTTGTGCAGACGTGTCTCAGGGGCCACAGCCTGGGTGACGGCCTCAAACACCTTTGGCAGGGCGCTGGGACGCTGGTTCTTCTCCAGCGAGAGGAGTGACAGAGTGCAGGGGGCCGGGGGACTGGGCCCAGCACCTCCAGCCCATCAGGGAGCCCCTCGGGGCCCTCAAAGTGGAGCTGCGAGCCCAAGAGCAGAGCACTGCAGCCGGAGGTGCAGCTGAGTCTGGGGTCCCTCCGGCTGCGAAGGCCCTGCCCTCCGCAGCATCTCCCCCGCCAGGCCCCGCCCACCGCCTCCTGCTCCGGGCCTCCCACCTCCCTCCCAGAGAGGCCTGGGCCTGCAGAGCCCACGTGTGGAAGGTCAGGGGTTTTCTGCGTGGTGCCGCCCCTGGTGTGGACACAACGGTGGCACGGGAGGGGGTGCCAGAGCTGGATGGGAGTTGGGGGCTTTGGGGAAGAGGTGAGACAGAATGAAGGGATCCCAAAAGCAGAAAAGGAAAAGAAGAGGTGTGTGTCTGCACCCACAGCCGTTCTCGGGGCACCTGCCCCCAGACCCCCACTTTTCCCTGGGGTAGACACAAAACAAGGAAAAGAGGGCAGTTTTCATACTAGCAATGGCACCTCTGATTCCTCGAGTTCTGGGCGAGTCTGTCCTTCGCCTTTGCATGCTGAAGTCCTCACTCCCGGGACCACTGAATGGGGGCGTGTTTGGAAACAGGGTCGCTGCAGATGCAATGAGCAAAGACGAGGTCATGCCGGAGCAGGGTGGACCCCCATCCCATAGGACTGGCGCCCTGATAACCAGGGAGGGACAAATAACTAAACTGTGGACACAGACACACACGCGGGGATCATGCGAGGGTCGGAGTGAGGCTGTCACGGGCCAAGGAGCCCGCAGACACGGCAGAGAGGCAGGGACGGGCCCTGTCCAACGTCTTCAGACAGAACGCTGTCCCCCAGCACCACGACCTTGGCATCCAGCCGCCGGAACAGGAGACTGGAAGTGTCTGTCGTTCCAGGCCACCCAGTCTGTGGCACCTCATTCCAGCAGCCACTCAAACCAGTAAGTCAGGGTGAGGAACAAAAACAGATAAAAGACCGAACAGGGCAGGGAGCCCACCCTTCCCTTCCCGGAGCTCCACTGTCTCCGGATGGAGCAGCTGACCTAGGGAATGCTCCAGGGTCAGTCCTGGGGGCCAGCCCGTGACACAGCCGTGTCCTGGGTGGGCAACACCCAGTCTGCCCGCAAGCTCACTCTGCAGAAAGCAGGTCCACTTTAAGGCCCCTGAAGCAGGCTTCCTACCGCATGGGGCCCTATGGATGCTCCTGCTCGGCCCAGGGAACACACTCGTGAGCTGTGGGTGCACCTCCTGCCCAGGGTGCAGACCCCTCAGAGGGTCTCTGCAGCCCCTCTGTCCGTCTGCCCATAAAAGCACCCTGGGAGCTCCCCAAATTGCCAGGGACAGTTGTGGTCTCAAGGGCACATTGCGGGGCCGCGCCAGCTAGCCCGGACTCAGTGACAGCCCACCCTGGGTCCCGCCCACGGAGACCTGGAAGAGTGTGCTTGGTAGTGAACCTGGGGAAGCCTTGGCTGGGAGACCACGGAGCCCGGGGGCGCACACGGCAGACTCTGGGACCGTGGCACGGAGACACGAACGCCTGTGTTCTTCCGGTCGGTCTCGGGCTCCATGGTTTCAAAAATGAGCAAACAACAGTGAGAAAATAAAGCCCTCTGGAGGCGTAGCCTGTACTCGTGGCGATTCTGTTCTCCTTCTTTTCCACATTATGCTCTTTTTAATGCCAACGTCAGGGTACTGATGATATACAGGGAAGTTAATACAGGAGCTGCAGTTACGGCAGTTACAGCGCCCTCCAAATGCGCAGCTTTGAAGTTCGGAAACAACTTCAGCAAACCAAGAATAAAGGTTTGCCTCTACAGAAATCCCAGCCAGCCCACACCCGCCCCCACACGCCGCATCACCTCCCTCAATTAGACGCGACCCTGGCGTGGGCATGGAGACCAGGCAAGGGTCCAGTGCGGTAGTCGGACTCATTTGAGAAGGTCATCTATAAATGTGTCCATCCGGACAGCTGTGGGAGAGGTTCATGTCCAACCCTAAAACAGAGAGCTTTTCATTCTTCTGTTGAAGAATGACAGGTGCTCCATGTAAATGTGTAAAAAGTCAACAGTTGCCTGTGCCAGGAAATAATTCAGGGAAATCAGAATACGCCCAGTTTCACTACATAGAGGTAAGAGAGGAAAAGTAAAACCCACTGTCCAATCCGTGATAACAGGCCCCACTGCGGCCTGGCCCTTTACCTGTGGGAGCCGTGGTTCAGGGCTGTGGCCTGGGAGTTTCCCAGTTCCATGGGTGCACTGAGTGGAGGGGACAGCGGGGCGAAGGTTAGAACTGGGCCCCTCCGAGCACAGAATGACAGCTGGGGATCTCGGCATGGGTGGCTCTACTGCACTAGGAATACCAAGGAGGCAGCGCGTCCTTCCACTGCTGAGGTCTGTGGCTCTCAGATAGGGCCCCCCTGAGAAAAATCCCACCAGTCGTTTGGATGCGTTTCTGAGTGTCCCGTTCACACCACCCCAGTGCCCGATGTGCCCAACAGGCTCTCTCAATGGCGGCCGAGCAGCACGCACTGACGGCCAGCCGCCTTTCCCACCGCATCAGAGTGGCGGGCTAACAATCCGTGACAAGTGTGGCCGATGATGAGCTGAACTGGCGAAGATGCCTTCAGACGCTGATTGGGTTTTTTAATAAACCATACGTAGCAGCCAGATGTATCAGCGGCGCCAGCCTCGGGGCCACCCCCGCCGCCTGTCCTCACTAGGTCGGCATTTAATGAGCGGTTTCCACTGAATTAAACAATAATTGGAGGGTGGCTGATGTTTCCTTTTTGTTTGGTTATTGGTATTTTCTAAATGCTTTTCAGTGAACACTTATTCCCTAAAACAAGTGGGAAATTACTAAAAGAACCAAATGCACGGCCTCACCATGGCCTCCGAGGTCCAGTGTGGCCCTGCCTGGGTCTAACTCAGGTTCAAGGAGACTCCCGCTCACGCGTCCACCCAAAGTTAAGTAAGCCAAAGCAACAAGGTCATTCAAGTCCACGCGAGGCGTCGCTGCTGTTCTGAGTCCCGCTGAAAGGGTTTAACCACAGAAGAGGGACTGAGTTCTGGGCTCCAGCACCACTGTCGTGATCCTCCAGGGAGGGGAGGGGGAGGGCAGGGGAGGAAGTGATCCCAGTGGACTTACCAGCGAAAGAGGGGAAAACCTCTGCTTTTTAAGAAATCCATTTTTCAAAGCCCCAAACTGGTCACGTGTTTCCCCCCAATCACAGTTTCACTCCCAAACGCTGCAGGTCCCCAGGCCTCCCTGTCCCCAGGCCGGGTGAGCACCCGGTGGGCTGTGCTCCCACTGAGTGCGCAGATCCGTCCAGAGGCTCTGAGGTCTTGGCTGAGCCTCGCGTGGTTCCGCGTCCTCCGGGCTGGAAATTCATCTTTCAGGGTGAAATGCGTGGTCAGCTGACGGGCGGCCAGCTTGGCTCAGGGCCACTCACCCTCCAGCTTCAGAGGAGGCAACCCACGGAGAGACAGACAGAATGTGTCCGTGGGTCCCGGCGGGCCAGATCCGGGCACCCGTGGACTGGACCTCTCGCAGCCGATGTTCGGGAGTGGCCCGAGACGGCGAGAACCTCCCAGGGCCCCTCCCTTCAGAATTTCACATGGGCTCCTGTGTACGCATCAGACCATCAAGAAGAAGTGCCCGTGTTGCTCTGACCTTGAGCTGTAGGCAGTCGCAGAAGCTAGTGTTGGGAAGCCACATGCGTAAGCGAGAAGTGGTCCCGGAGATGCCCAGTCTTGACAGACTTTGGAGGCAGAAGGGGAGGGTCCTTCCTGGGGCAGCAGCAGCCACAGGAAACCTCATCAAGAACAGGGGCTCCAGCTGGCTGCTGCCCCTGCGAGGGTCTCCGCAGCCTGAGTTCAGCAGAACCCCCTTCTCCACTCAGTCCCCTGAAGGTTGGAAATCGGGTTTGGGTGTCACCATGGGTTTGGAATTGGGCTTGAGATGATCAGAGAGTAGAGAGGGATGGGACGGTTCCCTTGGGAAATGGGACGGGGGCCCGAGAGGTGGGTACAGTGCTGTTGGCCTGTGCAGTGTTCTGAGTAACCAACTGAGGTGATTCAGTGGTCCCCACCCTAGGCTTTCAGTGGCTCCAAGTCGTGATGGCGCGTGAGGGTGCCGAAGGGCAGAACTCCGGACTGCACCGTTCTTGCTGCCCCGCCCGTGGCCGGGTTCTCCCCAGCTCTCTGGCAGCCGCAGCGGGATGAACTCAGCGAGGCCAGCACTCGCTGCCCGTCCTCCAGACACCAGCACTAGCGACTCTTATCGCCGACTCGTAGGGATCCTGCCAGAGCTAACCCGGCCGCTCGGCTGGGTTTCTGCCCACAGAAGAACGAAGCTACTTGCTGTTGCAAATATTTGGGTACGGATTTACGCCTGAAGGCCCAGGTCACTAGAGGATTCTGCTTTAAGAGGCAGCCCACCTGGGACAAAACTAATTAACATCGACCAGGGAGTTTCCCGAGACCTGAACCTCTCTGCACCCGCTCCTGCTGGACGTCACTCAGCAGATGTTCTGCCGTGAGACTGAAGATGCTGGCCGGAGCTAAGCTGGCCCGGGGGTGTCTCAGCTGCTCTCCTGGCTCACGGTTGGGCCCTGTCGAACTGATGCTGTCCCTGGTGCCTGTGCGTTCCGGTTCCCCCGCACACGGAAGCGATAACAGGGCCACCGATACAATCACTGACCCTTCCCCCAGGACTCACCAGCGGTGCAAACTGCACCCACTCTCAGCGTCTTCCAACCTGGGAGTCCCAGATGGGCCGGGCCAGCCCAGGTGACACCAGGCCTGGTCGGTGGGTGACTCAGAGTCACACGCTCACTCAAAGCAGCTCTCCCTCTCTGGGTGCATCGCACAGGGAGCCCACCCAGCGGGGGGGTGCTGTGGAGCTCTGGGTCGGGGGGGGGTGCGCTTCGGTGTTTCGGCTCCAACAGACATGTGTCATAACAGAGCTCGCCCTCACAGTCGGCCGTGGTCTATAAGGGGGGCCGAGGCCCTCAAGTGGCTCCCCCGTCTCACATGGTGGCCCCTCCAGCAGCAGGATGGGCACGGGCACCTTTGTAAGGTGGGGCTCACGGCGGGGGTAGGGGGTCGCCCGCCTGGGAGAGGGCAGTGTTTCTGATGCACTCACTGTGTGTGGTTGGGATTTTCGGTAATGAGGCTCCAGCCTGCGGTGCTGTTTCCACAGGGATGTGCCCCAGGAGGACTTGTGGGGGCAAAACCCAGATGTGGGCCAATGGGGACCCATAGGAGACACTGCATTTGCTACAGTCTCCCCGAGACTCAGAGTCACCCTGGGGCTCAAGAAACAGCAGGCGACCTCTGCCCATGAACGCGGTGGGGAAGGAACGCGGGCCGAGCCCGGGCTGGGCTCACAGGCTGACTTCTCTCTCATTGTCAGACACACGGGGGGTCAGCCCTCGCCAGACTCCGAGCTCTGCCCCACATACGCACACACGTGGTAAGGACACATTCCTTTAATTTTTGGAACTGGAAAGTTTCTTTAATTCGATCTACGCTTATATAACACAAAGATGGCCGAGACTTCGCCACCCGCCCAGTCCGGCACCCAGGCCCGTGTGTTCACAGCCGGCTACAGAAACCACCGTCCAGAGGAGATAGTATTTATGTGTGTGTATATATATCTATGTATATAAGTATGTATACAAAACCACGGCACCCTTCGCCGCGGCCCACGATAACAGACTGCAAGTCCGGCGCCGTCCCCAAATGCCTCGCAGACGCAGGACCTGTGGCCTGCGGGTCCTTGTGGGCGGGGCGAGGCCGTCCCCCGGGTGGATGGCGATGAGGTGCCGGGTCGCCAGAAGGGAGAGGCTCACTCGTGGGACTGCATTTCCAGTATACGCATATATACACGCGTGGAGACGTCTGCGTGTGTGGGTGTGTGCCTGCGTGTGAGGCCGTGTGTGGCGTGTGCGTGAGTTGGCACAGTAGAAAACACCAGTGGATTGCGTTCGTACTAAGCATGTTAAATAAATCAGGTGTGTCACCGATAACACTTATTTTTAAAAAGGAACATTGAAGATATTCAAAAATTGCTACAGTACAAAAAAGTGTGTGTGTGGTGTGTGTGTGTGTGTCTTTATAGATTTATATACACCGAGATTAACCGGAAATAGCGACTCTACCGGAAGAGACTCCCACCCCGTTTTCTGGGAGACGTCTGCGTGTGGCTCTCTGGCTGCGGCGTGTCGCCACGTCTTCCGGGTCCGTCCATGGCACATGTGGTATTATTGGCACAGGTTCAGAATCGCGGCACGCCTCCCAGGCGTCCCTGTCGCGGCGTCCGCGTCCCTCGCTGTCCCCAGGTCCTCGCTGGCGTCCCTCGCTGCCCTTCTCCCGAGCGCACGGAGGAGGCAGGCCCCCATAGGCGCGAGCATCTTTATAAAAATATATTTGGCCTATAGCGTCCTGCTCCGAGCTCCCCACTGGCAAACAGAAGTGGTAGGTGCGGGGACCCTCCCCCTTAGAGAGTTTAGTTTTAGGTTTTTTTTAATTTAATTGAAGTTTTTACAGGTTCACCAACGGAATCCTGCATGGAAAGAAAACAAGAAAAGGTTACGTGGACGCGGCCACCTGGAGCCTCGGCCACCGAACCCCGGCCACTGTGCTCCCGGCTAACCGACACCGTGGCCTCGGCACGGGAAGGGTGTCCCACGGTGTCCCGACACCGCCCCCCGGGGACCCCAGGGCAGGCAGCGGGCCTGGGACCACATGTCAGTCACGGTCATTGATGGAGAGGCCATTTCTGCCCCTGCACAGGGAGTGGGGCTGGGCTCCCTGAGCAGGGTCGCCAGCCCACCGGGGCACCTGCCAGTCTGGGGCCTGGGGGACGGAGGCAGCGCCCCCGTCATCGCGTCACCTCGCCTTCCCCCTCAGACGTCACCTGTATGGTGGCCCCAGGAGACCACCCCATCCCCACCCACCTCCTCCAATTTCTAGGATTTGGGGGGAGCGGTGGTTGGAAAAGTGAAGTAAAAAAAAGTGATGTAAAGCAGAGAGAAAGGTCTGTCTGGCATGTCTACCTTCCCTCTGATTTTCTGAGTGTTAAAATGCATGGAGATCAGCGCCGCTGGACCCCACTTCGGCGAGGCCCCTGGGGGAGTCCCACCCACAGGGACAGAGAGTAGGTGGGAGCCAGGTGCTGGGGTGGGGCCCGGGGGCTGGTGTTCAGTGGGCAGAGTTCCAGTTTTGGAAGGTGGAAAGTTCTGGAGAGGAAGGTGGTGACAGCCACGCAGTGGTGTCAAGGCGCTAACGCCACTGGGCTGGGCACTTAAAAATGGTTGGGAGGGTCCATTTTATGTTTCATACATTTCACCACAACTTTTAACACATTAAAAAATTTTTAAAGCTGGTCCTGATGAGCCTCAAGCTGGTGACCAGGCCGCCTCTGGTTTTAGCTGCTGTCCTCGGCCCCAGGGTGGTGACCAGCGGCACCCTGTCCTTGCTCCCGATGGGCCAGGGTGGGAGGGAGTTTCCCGAGAGCTGCTGCCCAGGCTGATTTCTGACCTTGACCCGGTGACAGGGGCTGTTCCCGCACATCCCCTCGGCCAGCCGTCCATCGGGGGCTTTCTGTACAAACACTCCTCATTGCTTTCCAGATGCAGCCCCTGGGTCCTTCCAGACATGATAGACCCCGCCCCTCCCCTCTCTGTCTCCCTCCTCCTCCCACGTGCCAGACAGCGCCCAGACCTCAGACCTCATGAGCCTGTGGATGGTCCTCGTGGACACAGCCCCTTCCCTAAACACAGGCTCCACTGCATTTCGGTCTGTGAGTGAGTCTGGTTCTACGACTTCTCGGCTATAGGACGAGTGGCAGTGGTTTTTATCTGGGTGTGTGTCACACACACATAACCCCAGGCATCACGGGGTGCCTACTAGGCCCACCTTTGGATCGCCTGGTTCCAGCTCTGTGCCTGGCCCAGAGACAGAGATCTGTGCTGGGTGACAGAGGCCTTGGCCTCAGCCCTTGCCTGCAGGTGGGTGCTGGAGGGGGGACAGGTGTCAAGGATCAACAGATGGAGGACCTCTCGGAGGAATGACCGATGGCAGTGGGGGACTGGAGCCTCTTACAAACCCACAGGCATCTGCCTCTGCCCAGGGTCTCAGAGACAGAGAGAGAGGCAGAGCCCCAAGCCTGAGCCTTAACTTGCCATTGTGAGAGCAGTGTGGCACAGCGCATGCAGGCGGCCGGACCACCCACCCGGCCAGCCATGGGCAGGGGGAGAGGAAGGGAGAGAAAGAGAGAGAAACATCGGTCAGCCGCCTCCCACATGCACCCCGACTGGGGACCAAACCCGCAACCCAGGAAAATGCTAAATTTCAGTCAAAAATTAGTGACAATCTTCAGTTAGAAGATAGCTTGAGAGCCCAAGGACCTCGAGAAAAGAACACCTCACTTAGGCTTTATACAGAAACACCTGCTTAGAGTACCTGTTACTGTGCTCTTCCTGGTTTTTGGGACAGCCACCTGTGTCTCCTTGACCCCACTGGTGCCAGATTAAGAGACTTCCGGCCAAGATGGAGGCATAGATAAGCATGCTTGCCTCTGCACACAACTACTACAAAGATTACAGCTAGACTGCAAAACAAGCATCATCCAGATTCATCAGAAACTCGAGCTGTCTGGAAGTCGGACAAGCAAGGATTTGGAGAAGCCACATCCATCCAGACAGGTGCCTTTTCTACAACAGGTCACACGACTAAGACAGGGGGTCAAAGCAGCTCTACCTAATACACAGAAACAGACACAGGGAGGCTGCCACAATGAGGAGACAGAGAAACATGGCCCTAATGAAAGAACAGAACTCTAGGAAAAGAACGAAATGAAATGGAGAGAAGCAACCTATCAGATGTAGAGTTCAAAACACTGGTGATCGGGATGCTCAGAGAACTCACTGGGCACTGCAACTGCATAAAAAACACCCAGGCAGAAATGGAGGTTGTATTAAGTGAAATAAAGAAAAATCCACAGGGAACCGGCAATAGAGGGGATGAAGCCAAGATTCAGATCAACAATTTGGAACATAAAGAAGAAATAAGCATTCAACCAGAACAGCAGGAAGAAACAAGAATTCAAAAAAAAAAAAAAAGAGAACAGAATAAGGAGCCTCTGGGATATTTCCAAATGTACCAATATCTGAATTGCAAGGGTACTGGAAGGAGAAGAGGAAGAGCAAAAAGTTGAAAAGTTATTTGAAAAAAATAATGAAAGAAATCTCCCCTAATTTGGTGAAGGGAATAGACATACACGTCCAGGAAGCACAGAGAGTCCCAAACAATTTGGACACAAAGAGGGCCACACCAAGACACATCATGATTAAAATGACAAGTTTTAGAGATAAAGAGAAAATCTTAAAAGCAGCAAAAGAAAAGCAGTTAGTTACCTACAAAGGAGTTCCCATAAGACTGTCAGCTGATTTCTCAAAAGAAACCTTGAAGGCAAGAAGGGGCTGGCAAGAAGTATTCAAAGTGATGAAAAGCAGAGACCTACAGCCAAGATTGCTCTACCCAGCAAAGCTATCATTTAGAATCAAAAGGCAGATAAAGTGCTTCCCAGACAAGGTAAAGCTAAAGGAGTTCATCATCATCAACAAGCCGTTAACACATGAAATGTTAAAGAGACTTATCTAAGAAAAAGAAGATCAAAACTATGAGCATTAAAATGGCAACGAATACACAACTATCAACAACTAAATCTAAAAAACAAACTAAGCAAACAACCAGAACAGGAACAGAATCACAGAAATGGTGATCAGCGGGGAGGAGGAGGAAGGATGGGGGGAAAGTGCAGGGTTTAAGAAGCATAAATGGTAGAAACAAAATAGACAAGGGGAGGTTAAGAATAGTATGGGAAATGGAGAAGCCAAAGAACTCACATGCACGACCCATGGACATAAACTAAGGAGGGATGGCTGTAAGGGATGGGGGTACCAAGTAGATAGGGGCAAAGGGAGAAAAATTGGGACAACTGTAATAGCAAAACAATAATATATATATATATATATATATATATATATATATATATATATATATATATTATAAAGAGCAAGGCTAGCTTCCTGCAGAGGTGGATGGATTCCCCCGAGTCACCCCAACAGGGAGGAGGAGGCCGAGGCTGCCCCCCATTCAGGCCTGCCCTATGTTCCTGCCCAAACCCTGCTGCTTGTACTCGGCTCCTGAGGGGCACCCGGTTTTTCTGCCCTGCAGGCTGTCAGCTGGGCACAAACAGGAGGGATGGAGAGGGACACGCAGCCCCGCTCCATGGGAAAGAGGGGTGCGGTGAGCCCGGAAGGCCCGGCTGGAGGACACTCAGGAGGGAGTCCACACCAGGTCAGAAAAGGAAGCTGCGTGTTGCCTGGTGGTCTGAGATGGGGATCCGGGGCAATTCTGGCTTTGGGGAAACCAGTGCCCCCTGCTGCCTGGAAGGGGGATCTCCGCTCACCGGTCCCCACTAGCTACAAGCCGCACCGTGGGTCATGAGCTTCATGACCAGCGTCTGCTTTCGCAAACCCAAGAGCCCGGAGTTGCACTGGAGCAGCATGGCCACCGGCTGGCTCCTCCCCGCCCGGAGCGGGAGCTCTCCCGTGGAGTTTGCCTTGCTCGGGTGGTCTTCTTGGCTCTCCGCTCAGACAGACAGTTTCCAGAAGCGTCTGCATGCTGCTTTGGAAAAAGCGTCCCTTCGAATGACAAAGGCTGGTGATCCTGCTAGTGTGTTTTTTTTAGAACAAAGCGCTGAGGCTCAGGTGCTTTTCCTGTTTTCTTATTATTATGTCCTCAGCGTGTTGTTGAAAATAGTAATTCTGCATGATGGATGCCTTCATTACGGCCCCAGCTCTGTGTGGGATGAAGTGGCCTTGGCCAGCGGAAAGATCTGGGCACTGGTGAGCTTTTCTGAAGTTTACTTGCTGTACAAAAAATGACAGGCAATTAGCCCACAAGCCAGCGGCAGGAGTGTCTGAGGTCACTCTGCTTGCAGCGGGGAAGGCCACCAACGTCACCGTGCCTTATCCTGGGCATTCAGTCAGGCTGCACCGGGGAGGCAGCTATGCAGCCAGGATCTGCTGGAATCTGCTGCAGAGGCCCCCGTCTAGGGGCCCAGTGAGCGCTGCCCTGGCTGGGGCACCCATGTCTGCCCGCCCACCCGCCTGCGGGGGAAGTGACTCTGGCCAGGTCTGGGTCCCGGACGCACACGTGGATTTGCGTGCGCAGACCAGACGGCCTGGTGACAAATGGTTACAGCATCATTAAAAATGCATTTGCAGAGGCTTAGCAGCTATGCCAGAGATAAATGTCACCGCTGGCTCTTAGGCCTTAATTAAATGTTTTAGTATTAATTGCTATTTATTTAAGGGGTAATAAGGACCCTAGTGAATGGGAGAGATCTTCCTGGTTATCCTCTGCTTGGCGCTCATGTCCAGGCATTAATTACGGGACTCGGGGACACGGAGCCCCTGCATGTTCTCCTCCCAGCGATTGATGAATGGTCTGCCCGACGCACAGCCATGGAATCTTTAAGCGTCTGTCGAGGGCTAACAAGGTGGTGTGCGGAGCCCTCCTGGTCCTCACCCTCTGCCTGGTGTCCAGAAGCGCGGTGGCGGGGCGTGGCTGGGTGCCAGCCAGTCCTGGGGGCTCTTCTCAGCCCCCCAGCCATCTACCTGGATCCTCCGTCTTCCTGGATCTGAGCAGGTCAAGGTCTTCAGACATGGAGTCGCCTCCTCCCTCTGTAAGCATGCTCCCAAGATGGCTCCTCGGGCACAGCTGGAGGGTGGGCCCCAGACACCTTGCTGCCTGGGGGCCCAATGGCCTGGGGCTGGTCAGTTCCACCCCTTTCAGCTGGATGGGCCTTGGGCAAGTCACCTAAACCCCGGGCCTCCCTTCCCCATCTGCAGGTGGGGTTGCTGGGAGGACTGAACTTGACTGGGCTCCTAGGCATCAGAGTGCTCCCATGTGCTGCCCTTCGCACGTCTGCATTAGGGAAGTGTCCCATGGCGGGGCTACCTGAAGCAAAAGGTGTGTCTGCCTCCAGGCCCGTGGGCCTGCAGGTCTTGGAGGAGGAAGGGAGTGGAGGCCTTGCACACACAGGCCAGCATTGCCCAGGTCCAATGCTCTCATCGCCCTTCAGGAATCCTCCTAACAGAAATGCCAGCCACGCAGGGCTGACCTGTGGAGGCTTCACGCAGGGACAGGCTCGACTTCCTCTGCTAATGAGTCAGGTCCCCTTTGCTGGTCTGGTGGCAGCAAAGGGAGCACTCTGTGGCCTTAATGAGGTGTCCCCTCAAGGCGGACAAAGGCACAGGCTTCTGACGGCTGGGTCATGCCCGGCGCATCAGGCCCTTGAACAAGGGGACGGTACGCATCCTGCCTGCTTTCTGCGCAATCTCAGCAAAGGCGTGGGAAGGGGAGGCTCACATTCCATTCTAACCTAATTACATTTCTTCGCCCGTTGGCTGAACAGCACGCTAAGCAGGTCATTTTGGCTTCGGGACAGGAAGGGAGGGCTGGAGATTTAATTTGGAGCAAACGCACTATTCATTAGGACCTGGACCAGGAACTGACCGATCCATTCCTGCTTCTGAAGGCAGCTGGCCACTCCCACCCCGGCTAAGGGCTGTGAGCTGAGTCCTTGGTGTCCCGTGAGGGCCCGAGGAGACCCCTGCTCCCTGCCTCGGGCCCTGTCCCCCACTCTGACGATGGCTTTGCCCATTTGGTCGCCACAGCAGAAGGTGGGCAGAGAGAGGAAAAACACTCTCACATCGAGACCACCCTAGAAATCACGGTCCTCACCCAAGGAAGGGATCTGACCTCACGTACAGAAGGAGTATCGGGGGAAAGCTGCTTCTCTGGATGAGCAAAACGGAGGCCCTTAGAAAACCAAGCACCCAAAAGAAAAACCAAGTGAAAAGACCCCGAGCTCGGGGTGGTCTCTACCGGCTGTGCCCCGGCACGTGCAGCCAGGGGGCCGAGACGCCAGGCTGTCGGGGCGCTCAGCACAGAAGGAGGCAGTTTGACGTGGGTGTTGAAGTTAATACCCTTGGAAGAAAAGCGAATGTTCCCGACCAGCAGAGCGTGAAAAGTCCATCCTGCTCTGGTGCCCGGCCCGCTTCAAATTAGTAGGTGTCTTCTTTCTTTGTCATTTTCCTTCTTATCTCCTATTTTTATATTTCAAATTTGTATTATGATTCCGCCCGTCGCCCCCGCCCCACATCAGAACGTGGGAGGGCGGGAAGCCCACCCTCCTCGTCGCCGCCTGGACTGCCTGCTGCTCCGGGCGTGAGAACTATACTCAGAGCCGGCTTCTGGAGCTGGTTTCCCTGCCCTGCAGACCTGCTAACGGTGGCCCTCCCTGGGGACAGAGAGACGCTGGCAGACCCGACCCCAGTGCTGGTCACTCCCACACTGGGATGTGGGGGCGTTTCTAACAGAAGCGGCAGAGAGCACACAAGCCCACCCCCCCAACCACCCTGGCTTTGCTCAGAAAGGCGATGACGCTGGAATGCCACCCAAGGTGTCGCCACGCAGGAAGGGCCATGGCTCTCCCAGAGGGAGAACAGGGCAGGGAAGTCGGGGCGACGGGGGGACAGAGTCAGCTCGCAAAGAGAGGTACGCACCATGAAACAGACGCTCGGCGTCTGGCCTGCCCCCAGGAGGTAAAAAAGACTTCGGCCAGTCAGCAGGAGATTTCAAACCACTTCTCGGACACAAAGGCCACGGGGATGAGGTGCCGGTCCGAAGAGGTGGGCCTGCAAAGAACAGAAGAGCAGGCTGGCTGGGCCGCTCCTGACACATGGCAGGTGGCGCCGACCTGCTGCCGAACCGGCTTCTCCAGACACAAAGAAGCCACCCTACCCTGCCCCCAACTGCCCAGGAAGGTGGTGCTCATCTGGGATCCGCCAGCCTGGGGCAGGAAGGGACCCTTGCCCTCCCGGTGGCTGGCTAGCACCCTGTCCACTTGGGTGGCCTTGGAGGACACAGAGCCCGAGGAACCAGCCACCAGAGGGCTTGAGGTGGGGGCCGGGAGGCCAGCATCCTGACACCGCTGGTCCACCTCCAGATTTTAGCACAAAGCTCAGGGTCTGCACCTGAGAGGACAGGGACGCAGCCTGCATTGTCACACATTGTAAGGGGGCAGAGCCTGACTCCTAAAATGCCATCCCCATGTTTTGTCACCCTTGAGACTAAGCTAGCAATCCCCGAGGCCAGTGAGGGCCAGCAGAGCCCTGCCTTAGGCCAAAAGCAAGAGCCTTTTCCATCTCATGCTTCCTTGCCAGGACGTAAGAACGCCAGCCGTGTCACACCGCTCCCCACCCCCCACTCGTGCACAGGGCTGGCACAGGACTCAGGGGCAGGGCACGGGACAAGGTGACACGGTGACTGAGCCACAGCCAGCCTGCCAACACATAGCTTGGCCAGGATTCCCGTTCAAATCACACGCACACTCGATGTTGGGGAGGAGAAACCCTCCTGCCAGTCCCTCTGGGGGGCTGGGGTGGCATGACCTCGAGTGAAGGCAACGTGGCATTTGGGAGGACAGTCCCGAGTGTCCCCTCCTCCACCCTCTTTCCCCCAGGAAAGGGGCGCCTCGCACACAACAGGGAAGGTGGTCCCATGTGGGGACACCGGGCGCTTCAGGGATGGCCCTGTTCTTACAAAACGGATGAGGCTGCGCTAACCAGGACTCTGCAGCAGAAAGTCACCCCGAGTCTCCCATCCTGGTTCTGGGCGGAGCCACTCACAGCGCCTCAGCCAGTGTCCCCGCTGCCTGTCCTTTCCTAACAGTGGTCTGCTAACCGTCCCTTGTTCCCTCTGAAGATAAAGTTGTTGCAGTTTTTTTTTTAATTTCTAAAATGAGGCATGAGTATATGCCTGTTTAAAAAAAATAGCTTATTGATGTTTTAATCTAATTCTGGATAAACCTCCCGAAGCTGACTCAGGGTTTCTGGAGTGTTCCCAGGCATGGTTTCAGGGCTCTGTCTTCTTTAAAGGATTACACGTGATTAATAAAAATAAAAAAAAGCATTTAATAACCAGGAGTCTGGTTGATGTTTGATAGTTTTGCTCGATGCGCTGTGGACATTTTATCGGCGGGTTCAGAGATGCTGACCGGGGAGGGCTGATCTGGGCCACCAGCCTCTGGGAAGTCAGGCTACAGAGCTGGCTTTGAGCCCCAGGCAAGGATGCCCACCATGGGCATCGGGGCACGGACGTGTCTGGTCCGCCCCCCAGTGCAGGTATGGACAGGGGTCCTGGCTGCCGCTGTGTCCTCTGTCTGCACCTGTCCACCCTTGCACCCGCCGGACCCTCAGAGACACGTGAAGGGCGCCTCCCGCCTGTCCCCGGCCCCCGCGCCCCGCCCGAGCTCACCGGTTCCCGTTGAACGTGGACTTGTACTCCCCCACGGAGCGCAGCGTCTCGTCGGCGTACGTGGGCACGGACGCGCGGACGCACTCGTGTGAGCACTGCAGGGTCTCGTTGTAGGCCGTGAAGATGTCCAGGCTGCTGGGCACCCGGGCGGGCGTGAAGTCCGTCAGGTTCTGGCAGCTCTCCTCCTGCTGGTTGACCTTCCGCTGGTGGCTGTTCCTTCGGGGGTTCCCGCTTTGGGCGCAGCTGGAAGATAGAGGCGACGTCGTCGGGTGCGGGGGGTGGGGGTGCGGCAGGCCGAGGCCGCACAGCCTTCGCCCCTGGGCACTCGCCACACACAGTTCCCTGTTAGAGGGCAGCTCCCGGCCTCTTCAGGAGGATCCAACACAGCCACCAATCAGCACCTCTCTCAAGTAAAACTGGGATTCCCAAGGTGTCCGTCTTTCGGGGAGGGTTGTCGGGTGCGTGGCTGCGCTCTCTTAACCAGAGCTGAGGCCTCTTTGGCTAAAGAGTGCCAGCCAGCCAGCAGGACCTTGGTCCCCTCCCCCACTACCTCCAAATGCCTTGACAGGATGAAAATCAATGGGTCCCTGAGGGGGGACCTTTGTGCACAGTCTGGGGTGGCCTGCTCATGCATTTTGGAAGCAACCATATCATTATCTTTAGGGACCGATCTGACGTTGGAACCCCTTCCCCGCCCTTCCTTCACCCCGACGGGGTCTGTGGAGAGAGAAAACTGCCGGGTGCCCCGCAGAGACCTGCCTCGTTTCCCTGTGCCCCTGGTACACAGAGGCTCCAGGTGGGCCCTCAGATGGACACGGGACCCTGACCCTTGTGAGCCAAGGGGTCAGACGCAGTGACAGTCAGAGAGACCTCCCATTCCTGGATGTCACTCTGGCAAGTTCCCAAGCAGGAGATGGGGTGGGGGTGGAAGTCCCCACCCCCTGGAGAAGGGTGGCTGTGAGGAAATTTGGGGAGCCCCCACTTTGGGGGACTAGCTCCCCTTCTCCACTCCTGCCCTCTACACTCAGAGCTGACGACCAGTGAGGGGCTGCAAAGGGGTCTTTGTGAGCCCGCCCCCTGGAAGTGGTTGAGCGCTCCTGCTTTGCCCTTGCTCCCGAAAGAGGGCTCCCCACTGCTGGCCTGGAGCCCAGCCCCCCAGGTCACAGAACCACTCGCCCAGGGCAGGGCCATCGCCCCTGAAGGGCTCTAGCAGGGTTTGCCGCAAACCCAAATATGCAGGGAAACCGAGAGGAAGCTGGCAGCCTGTCCATCACCCAGCGGGTCACACGTCCACAGTATCTTCAGGGGAGGGGTTTGTCCTTCCACAGGATGCTCAGCTGATGCACGGGCCACGCATCCACGCACAGGGTCTGGCCCCACCCAGGAAGCCTGCTGTAGGCTGAGGCCATCGTCCTCCTCATCTGTCTAGAAAACACCAGGGTCCCGGGCTTGCTGGCCGTCAGAGGCGGCTGTAGGCCTCGCCAGCCTGTATGAGCTCTGCACCCCATGGAGCTTCCCTGTCCGCCTTGGCTGACCCCCGGCTTTCTGCCCGTTCTGCTGGCTGGTGCTTGGGCGGCTTCCGCCCAGCAGCCCCGGAGGACTTCCTACCAGTGTCTGCAGGCAACAGGGCATTGCCAGGGCGGGCTCCTCCACCAGGGAGTTGAGGCTTTGATGCCAGAAGGGGCCACGCTGGCTGGGGGAGGGGCTGCCAGCAGGCGGGGGTCACTCGGCAGCTCCCCACTTTCCCAGGGGTGTAGCAGGTGTGTACACCCAGCAAGGCCAACCTCAAAATAGGCCAATTTCCAGGAGGAAATAGGCAAAGACAGGCTGCCTGGAGCAAAGCAGTAACCTAATTCAGAAGACTCAGGCAGCTCATTGAGGGAAGCAATGGCAGGTGAGAGGAGGGGTGGGCCAGCAGCACCGGGCGCCTGGGACAGCCCAGGACAGCCTAGGATGGCAAGGGGCTGTGGGGGGCTGAGAGGGGCCGTGAGGGGCCGAGAGGGGCCACAAGGGGTAGGCCCAGCCCCCGCCCAGGCTGCCGCTGGAAATAAAGACAAGGGGGTTGAGGGGCTGGGCTCTGGGTCCAAAGGCGCCTGGATCCGATTGGAAGGAGGCACCTGTCACCAAAGTCCTGAGGCCGGGCTCGCGAGCAGCTGTGCTCAGGGGGTCGAGGGGGCGTCGTGGCTGTGGGGCAGAGGAACAATCCCCTGAGTGGGGGCGGGGCCAGGTTGGAAAAGCAGGACGTTTCTGTGTGCACCTCACCGGGGATCCCATCGCCCCCTTGTGCAGACCAGAGCGCCAAGGATCCTTACCAGTTTTTTAAGACAAGAGTTGTAATCAGAGCAGCTATGACCATGATGAGGGACACGGTGATGGTGACGATCTGATGGACAGCCAGACCTGCGGACAGAGAGGGGCAGGACATGAGGGGCCGCTCAGGGGCACACAACCCAGCTTGCTGACCAGCTGTGAACACTCGGGCCTGTCTGAGCAGCCTGCACGTGCCCGGGCTAGGGTCACTGTGAACGACTGCATGGGGACAGCCCAGGCCCCAAGGCCCTGCCTTTGCCACGCACAGCACCTGGTGCTGGCACGTGCTGGAGTCCAGGGAGGGAGGCCCCAGCCCCAGCCTCCCTCCTCCTTCCCAGAGCTCTCTTGGTCCCGAGCTGGGACCTGGTCTATGGGCCGCTGCACTCTTTCTTGCACCTGCAGAGCCCCTCACCTGGCACAGGTAAGCCCTGGCCGCTCTCTCCCCTGCCACCCTGGGTAAGCTCTGCTCCTGGATTCTGCACACCCGGGTGGCTGGCCTGTACAGGGTAAGGTGGGCCTGGAGGAGGGGGACCTGGCCTGGCCCAGGAGGAGCTGGCACGGCCCAGGACTAATTGGGAAGGTGGGAAACAGCCTTGCAGACTCAGGGGCTCTTGGGTCCTTGGGAGGTATCTTCTGCTCTCCAGAGCTCTCCAACAAGGTCACTGCCTGTTGAGGCTCCAGGGACGGAAGGCTAGGTCCAGCGGAGGCTCTGTGGTCTGGCCCTGCTCTGTGCGAGTTTGCACAGGGGCGGGGGGACAGCAGGACATGGACAGGACTGGCCCCTCTAGAGGCAGGGCAGCCAGAGCCCAGGCTAGAGCTGCCTGGTTGCCCACATGCAGAGGATGGACATCTTCCCCGGCTCTCCCTTGGCCCCTCCCACCCCTGCCCCATCTCCAGCTTCTGCTCCAGGCTTCACTCCTTCTGATGACACACCTGGAACGACCCTCGGGGGACACCCCTGGCGGTGTCCACTGGTCAGTGCGGTCACCTGGAAGGTCCAGGGCTCTGGTCACATATGCTGCTGTGAGTGAGAACCATAACTGGGAGCCAGGTAAGAAAGGCCGTGCAGCCCCTGCAGGTGTGGGCACTCCCCACCCCGGCCATGCGAATGCCCCACGCTCTCTCACTCGAGACAGCTGAGCACCCATTGCTCCCCACGCCTGATGCCCAATCCTGACGTCCATTAGCACAGAGCCACCCATCCCGCCCGAGGTCCCCGGCGGGGTCTGTGGTGAGAACCACGCGTGTATGGGCCCCGGCGTGGCAGGTTTCAGAGTGTGACATTTCTCAGAGACGCAGTCTCCAAACAGAGCTAGTGAGTGACGCAAAGTTGGCGTGACCAGAGAACAAGCTTCTCTGCCCACCGGCTCCTCCGTGTGTCGGAGCGATTACCGTCCCGCACGCACAGCACAGCACCACTAGGAAGAGTGGGGAAGAGACGTGGATGTCACGGGCCTCCCTCATTCTTTCATCTGTTAACCAGCTCAGTGGATTGAGCGCGGGCCTGTGAAGCAAAGGGTTGCCGGTTCGATTCCCAGTCAGGGCACAAGCCTGGGTTGCAGGCCAGGTCCCCAGTAGGAGTGTACAAGAGGCAACCACACATTGGTGTTTCTCTCTCTCTCTCTTTCTCCTTCCCTTCTCATATCTCTAAAAATAAATAAATAAAATATTTTTTTAAAAAAAGAACCGGGTTTGAGCACCTACTACGTTCGAGGCAATGCCAGGTGTGACCGCCCTCAGGAAGAGCTACACTGGTGCCCCGTAGTTACAGTGGCAGCATTCACAGCTACTTCTGGACAGTGGCTTCCCGCACACGAGTGCCCCGTCTGTGGCTCTGAGACAGCCTGGCTTCTCCTCTAGGACTGCCCGACCTGCGGGCCAATCAGGAGAAGCTTCGTGCCATATGGACCGCCCCCGATCTCAGCAACGATGGAGCGCCCACCAGCTTCAGTCATCTGTATCTATTTCACCAGCTTCCTTGAGACTCCGCTGAGACATTGTTGACAGAGGGGCTGAAACGGGCGGCCCTGTCCACGGACAACGAGGGAGAAGGGCTGCTCGGTCTCCCCTTCCCCTCCGCACACAGGCGCCCTCTGGTCCTGTCCGGAGACCAGCACACTGTTGTGAAAACTGAGCGCTCATGCCGTGTCTCTGCTTCCTGTGACGATCCTGGTGGTGGTAGTGGTGGTATTGTTGACGAAGATGGTGATAATGGCGATGATGATGATGACGGTGGTGATGATGATGATGGTGATGAAGGTGATGATGAAGGTGATGGTGGTGGTGATAATGATGGTAGGAATGATGATGGTAGTAATGATGAAGATGACGGTGATGAGGTGATGGTGGTGGTGATGGTGGTATTGATATGATGACAGTAGTAATCACTGGAGGTGATGACATTGATCACAGGAATGCTGGACAAGTGGCGGCAGTCATTAGATGCCTATAATACCAGTTAATCGTGGCAGCTACTCCCAACAGCAGACACCGTCACCGGGAATGGAACAGAAACCTAAGTGGGCGAGGCTGTGCAGACTCCGTGGACCTGTGCGTAGGGTCCACCGGCCCCAGAGTCCACCCTAAGGACTAAGACACGGTTCCAAGCTCAGGCTGTGTTAATCTCGGTGCTGGCTCTGGCCTGGCGGCTATTCCCACAGAAGAACTGGTGCCCCCACCTTCCTGAGGGGTACAAGCTTCTAAATCCTAAGGCAGGTGCTTTGGCCTCGCCACCTGCCCCTGACAGACCCCTTGGGAGCATTGCAGGGTCAGGCCCAAAGCCTTTCAGCCACTTCCGGGCAGGTCACACCCCAGTCCCCAAGACAAGAACTGAGTCTTTGTTGCCTTGGCTAAATCTGCTCAGTTTCAGGTGAGCAGAACCTGATGCTGACGGTGGTGGGTGGCGCCCGAGTGGGAAGAGCTGACAGGAGCTGTGGGCGCTGGTCCAAGTGCAAGGCCAGCCCGGCTGGAGGTGCTGAGGGTCCCCTAACCTGAGCGGGGCCGGAGCAGGCCCAGGCCACTGCCAAACCTCGACCCCCTCATCTTGTCACCAAGGCGATGCTTGTGCGGGTGAAGCATCTGTAATAGCCGAAGCCCCTGGAGGAAAAGACTTCCGTGATGGGCTGAGTCTCAGCTGCTGGATCCCCTCCCGTTCCCCTGGGGGAGAGGATGGAAGGCCATCCATTCTCCTCTTTGGGGGCATGGAAGAGACTGAGGTCCAGAGGGAAACTGTTGTCTCCAGAGACCCCCCTGCTCGACATGTGACTCTCTCCAACACGACAGTTCGCCCCTTTGCCTGAGGGCCTCACGAGTCTCCGAGCCCCTTCAGAAGAGGACGAAGTCACTGTCGCCGTTGCACCTGCCCTGGCCCCGCCCTGCCTGTGACTCCGTAACCGAGAAGCAGGGAGTGAAGGCCCCCACAGGACGCACCGAGGTACAGGTCAGAGGAAGCGGTGTGTCCGTAACCAGCTGAGGTGGTCTGGACAGAAACACCACGGTGCTGAAATGGCCATGCTGTCCAGAAAGACGTCCCTCTGCCTGACTTCGCGCATGCCATCCACAGGGTCCATCCCCTGTCCTGCATTTTCCCGCCCCGCACCGCCAGAGGGAAGCCCTTCCCGGGGCCCGCCGACGGAGCAGGGGCCGCAGGCGCGTCTCCATCGGGGTCCTGGTGAAAATCCAAGGCCTGACTGCAAACCTGACCCGCACATGACCACATTGTGGGGAGCAGTCAGTAGGGGCCAGCTTCTCGCTGCTCCTCACCAGTGTTACTGCGTCGTCCCTCCTCATCCGCCGGGACGTGTGCCAAGACCCACAGGGACGCCTGGTGCGGTGCAGGGGACAGTGCTGAAACCTCTCTGTACTAGGGTTTGTCCTGCACACACAGACACGTGCTAGAGTTGAATTTGCAAGTCAGGCACAGTAAGAAGTTAATAACAACAACGGATGATAAAATAGAGCAATGATGACAATATAAGGTGATACGTGCATGGCTTTGGGGCCCTCGCTAAGTGCGATACAGGTCCCTTAAACACGAGCACTGTGGCACCTGACTGTCGGTCTGATAAGTGGGGCAGGTGCTCAGTGACAGGTGGGTGGGGCACTTCTACAGCCTGGACATGTAGGATAAAGGGGCAGTTCCCTCCCAGGCTGGACACAGCAGGATGGCTCGAGGTTTCATGACACGGCTCAGAACTGCATGCAACTTAAAACTTGGGAGCTGTTACTTTTTGGATTTTCATGGAATATTCTCGAGCTGCCATTGACCATTCACAGGAAACTCAGAAAGCAAACCCATGGGCAAGGGAGGACTCCTCTGCTACCAGACGGCTCCTTGCGTCCAGGTCTGCCACGGGCTCTGCTGGGCCACGGGGCTCCTGAATACGGAGTTGAGGGCTACTGGGGACCCCACAGACCCGGCGGTCATGGTGGCTGACCGAGGACCTGGCCCCGGACGTGTGGTAAGAACGACGTTTGTGCGAAGCAGGCTGGAAGATGGAAAACCCCTAAGCGTGGGTCACACCTCCCGTCTTCAGGAGGTCAGCTGGGAAGAGGTTGGAACAGCATGTGGGCAGCTGTGTGTGTTGCCTTGGACGGAAGCAGCTGTCTGGTGCTTAGGCCTCCCGGATGCCACCTGCCTCCGTCCCTCAAGTCTCTGCATGGACCCTGCATAGGCGAACCTTGCCGAAAAAAGCCGAACACACGTTAGGCTTCAAGGGCAGAGCAGTTCCCACCACAGCTGCTCAGCCCCGGCGCGGGTGGGGAAAGCTGGTGTGGACTGTGCATGCGTAGCCGTGGGACCCTATGTGCAAAAACAGGCAGCAGCCAGGGTGGGCTCCTGGGCTCTCATTTTGCTGAGCCCTGGTGTTGGGGAGGGGGTGTGGTTCAAACATAAAGGGAGATTTCCATCTGTGTTGGATGCGTCGTCAAAGCTGGGCCCCAAAGCATGAGACTGCGCTGTCGGCAAAGGCGGCTTCCTTCTGCGGTTCACCCAGCCACTATCCGTCATCTCAAGATAGCCACAGCCTCTGTCTCATCAAATGGGGCTGTAACAACTGGCGGCGGGCAGCTTCACCCACCTGGGCTTGTCCCCATGAAGCTGGCCAGCAGACCCATTGCTCAGTGTGACAGGTTCCTGTGACAACTCGATTAGGCAGGACTCTTGGTGTTGGAGACCAAACCTCCGGGGCAATTTTAGCCACTGGTCCACCCAATGACCCTCAGGAACATTTCAGCCACGTGCTTCTCAGTCTTCCTCCATTAAGGTTAAAAAAAACAAACCTGCATCTCTCAAGACAAGACTGTTTGGATCACAAGACCACTGTCCACAGGGACCTTACCCTCCAGCCCACACACACACACAGCCTCCCCACCCCTGCACGTGGTGCCACTCTTGGGGGCCAGCCTGCCCACCTTCTCTGTCCTCACCTGTTTCGCTCAACGCTCACACCTCAGAAAATGTCCCCCTGAGGCAGGTCTCTGGTGTCATTAAAGAATGCAGGCGGGGACATCTGTCCCCCAGACCCTTTGTCCCTGGGTGGGGCAATTCTCGAACAGACCAGTGCCACCCACCAGGAGGGCTCCGCCTGGGTTGACGATGGCCCTGGCGCCTCGAGAGCACATAAACGCTAGACCCCCAGGAAAGGAGAAACACGCCGACTTTGTCCTCTCCATGGCCAAGGTCAATCCATCTTCAAACTGTTTGCCATGCAGGCCGGGTCCCGAGCTCGGAGCATGCCATGTGGGGCTCCCCACTTCTCTCCCCTGACAGGTGTTATTGTTCTTGCTAATTTAGGGGCTCTCTCTGCTGCTGGTAATTGCCGCCGTATACTAATGTGCTGGAATCAGCTGCCACCCAGATAGTAAAAAATTAGACCCGGAATAATGGATGGGGACAGATGGATTACCCAGCTCTGCATCAATCAATAGGGCTTTTATGGCTATATTTGCGGAGGTTTGTAATAAGACTGGGCCCCGAAGATGGGCGGGCAGTTGGCGATCCATCTCCGGATCCAGACGAGGAGGGGTCATGCGAGGGCCGCTATCCCCGGTGAAAGTAAACCCACCCAGTGCCTCTGTCCTAGCACTGGGGCGGGAGGGGGGGCGCTTCTGACTGGCACGCTTGGGGAAGGCAGGGACAGTGGCCCCAGAACTTGCCGAGGCAAAGGGGTGGCATTTCTGTGTGTCTCAAGGCTCGTGTTCCAAAGCAGGAGTATCACGTGCCTGCGTTAGGGGAGCAAAGGCCCAGGGGCAGATGGGTCCAGGGTGTCCTCACGGGTGTGACAGTTTGGAGGTGGCACTGAGTGTCCAAAGCGCCACTTGCACCATGAAGAAGCCACTCCTCTTCCACAAAGACTGCAGCGTGTTGGCTCCACAGCACACCCTTGGCCGACAGTCTCCAGGAACCTGGCAAAGCTGGCCTTGGCCTCTGCGGGATAGACAAGAGGCAGCCCCGCTTCCCAGGGTCGAGGCTCTCCCAGGCTGACATCCATTCAGAGGTGCTTGGCCCCTTCCCAGAGTAGAGGGCGTGCCTTCTAAAACCTGGGTGTTTGCCGAAAAACAAAGCCACCAGCTTTTGTGGCGTGGACCCAAAGGAGTGCGCCATTTCTGAGTGACCTGCAGAGCCATCCACGGGGTGAGTGATGGAGGAGCTTCGAGCCAAGGCGGTCAGGATGAAGTCTCCTGTCACCAGGAGACCCTCTGGCTCATGGCAGGGACAACAGAGCCCTCACCACAGAAACGGCCCGCTGACCTGACATTGGACACGGCTTTATCTGACAACGCAGTGAAGGCCAGTCTGAGGGACCTCAGAGCCAGGATGCGGCGGTGGCCTCCGAGGGGGACACCGGGCCATGTCTGGGGACACGCTTGGCCATCACAGGGGTGGGGGCGTGTCCCCCGCCAGCCTGTGGGTAGAGGCAGAGACACTGGCAGATGCCCTACGGTGCCCAGGACGGCCGGGGAGGGAGGTCGGCCCAGAGTGCCCACAGCGCCGAGGCTGTGCACTCACAGGGGAAGTGACAGGGCGGCATTAAGGCACAGCGTCCACCTCTCAGACCCACGGCACACCTCAGAAACCGGTCCTGGAGATTCTGTCCGTGGGGCAGGCCCTGGTCTCCGCCGTGTGGCTGCAAAGGACAGACCGAGGTCCTCTCCCCATCACGCCCTCTTCTCCGTCCAGCCACTCCTGACTAGCTGCAAAGGCGAGGCTGGCAGGGGGTGCAGGTCTGACCCCCGGCAGCGGCTATGCGGTGAAACCGCACAAGGAAGAGGCCGAGTTTTACATGGTACTGGGTGCCATGCGTGGGTCCAGTAGAACCAGGTTACCCCTCGGCCACGCCCACCTCCCTGCCACCCCCTGAGGTGAGTGCAGACACTCTGTGTTTCCACAGGGAGGTGAAGGGGGGTCCTCAAGGTCACACGGAGCAATCAGGAGTCCCCAAGACCACCCTCAGGCTCAGTAACTCACATCGAAGAACCGCAGAGCAGAACACACGGTCACCCTCCAGTCACAGAGCACGGCGCAGGGCCCAGGAGACACCAGGCACAGACCTGCAGCTGTCCCCGCCCCATGGAGGGATGTCACTGCGCTGACCCTTCCCCCAGCGACACTGGCGACAACGCAGAGCATCACTCCCCCAGTGTGGGACCCAGTCTTCGGTCAGGCCCAGCGGGTCACGATGCACTGACAGCCGACCTGCATGTGGCTGGTCTAGACTCCAGCCCGTCCACCGGGGACGCTGCCATGGGAGTCCAAGTCCCCGGGTTGACAAAGACACTAATCAGCAGGACACTCCCAGGGTGTAGAGCGACCGCCCAGGAGCCGGGGTCAAGGACCCGTCCTCGAGCAGGGCCACACCTCGCTGCTTGCCAGCAAACTCGGGACTCACACCCGGCATGCGCTCCAGAACCCCAGCCCTCACAGCCTGCATAGATCACAGTCCCTGGGGTGGAGGGCGGGGGGTGGTCTGAGAGTCCCTGGATCACCAGACATGCCATGCTGGCTGGGGGGCTCCAAAGGGGACTTGGCATTGGATGTGTCCCTGACATTAGGGTCAACCACAGCCATCCCATCTCCGGTTGGCCACGTAGAGGAGAGAGTTCCTCACACAGGAGAACTTTCCTGAAGATTCGCTGAGCTCCCCAGCTCAGTGCCAGGCGGACCCCTCCAAGTGCAGCCTGTGTGCACCCAGCTCCGTCCCTGGGCCCAGCTCAGCCCCAGGGCGGCGCCGTGCTTTGAGGCCTGGGACCCGAGGGTGAGGGGCGGGGGGCACAGGGCACAGGTTGGGGGCTGGAAAAGCCCCTTCCCAGGTGGCACCACTTCCCAGGAGAAAGGCCCGCCCTGGGGGAGCGTGAAACTGCTCGGACAGAGGACAGAACTCCCGGAGCCCGAGCATGGGCGTCTCCTGCAGGTCACCGTCCCCACCTCTCTCTGTGCCGTCTGCCGAGTCCTCCTGGGACTCTCGGGCACACGCAAGCACACATGCACTCCATCTGCGTGCGCACACACGTGCACACTCATGCTGACTTCCCCGCTCACCTCACGTAAGAACAGCAGAAGCCAGCAGCAAGCCGCTTTTGTTCAGTATGGAAACGGGCCCCTTCCTTCCCTGAATCCCCAGCTCGAACGTTTCAACAAAGGGTGACAGGCTGGCAGGCGGGTGCTGGGGCGGCTGGCGTGCTGGGTGCTCGCAGGGTCCAGGGGCCCTGGGGAGGGACGCCGCCTGGCACCCGTCGGCCAGTTCTCTAGGGAGCAGGGGGTTTGCGCCGTGAAAGCTTCCCCTGCCAGGGCCCAGCAGCCAGGACTCTGGTCCCGTGCCAGCTCGGCGTCTGTGGCCGCATCACTCCCTCCAGGGAGGGGACTGTGCTCAGCCCAGAAGACAGTGAGTGGGTTTCTCTGAGCTGATGCCCTGGCTCTGCCCCACCGGGCCTGGCGGCCCTCCACTCCTCATGGGCTGGGTTCTCCCGTCTCAGCACTCCCCATCCAGGGTGGTGCCCTCACCCAGGTTGTCATCGCAGGGGGGTCTGGGCAGAGGCTCGGGCCTCTCCTGGGACTGGGCTGCTGGGCGTGTCAGCTTGGAGCAGACTCAGATCAGACTCAGGGAGGGGCCGTGGGCAGCCTGAGGCACCACCTGGAGGACCCCCCCCACCCCTGCCTGCATTCCCTGAGACCCTCCTCAGTGTTGCAGGCTCAGAGCCTTATGCTCAAATCAGAACAGGGCTTGGCTCCCTCCTAGGGATTCAGGATGCGTGGGTTTGAGAGTCTTCCAGAAAAGACACTGGTTCAGAAAACTAGTGACTTTGACCCTGCATTCCCTGACCGTGTGACAGCTGCTCTCTCCTTCCACAGGACAGACTTGTCTGGACCCCTGGCCCGCACCCAGTCCCCGTGGAACTCCGCTGAAGTCGGGGGCGGGGTGAGCGCATCCTGAGGCCCCTCTGCTACTGCTACCTGCCACCCAGCCCCTCCCAGTCACAGCCAGGCCCTCGGGACACATCTGTGGGATCAGAGGAGGACTCCACTTGGGACTCTGAGCGGGAGGGACACTCCCTGGTGCCTCACTGTGGCTGGGATGAGCCCTGCCCTGGAGCCAGAGGGTCAGAGCAGGGCTGTCCATGGGGCACGTCTGCCCCCAACATCACCCAGGGCATTTGGAGTGCTGGTCCTGGGCAGGAGCCCGGTGACACACCAGGTAGGGACAGGCATCCTCAGCCTCACTGAGTGGCTTCCTGCCGCTCGGAGTCCCTGCCGGGGCTGGCTTCCTCCGGCTGGGCGCCCATGCTGGCTGCCACTGCTTCCACAGGGAGAGAGGCTCCCGCACAGACATGGTTACAGAACCCTCCAGCAACCCACCTTCCAGCGAGTCCTGAGTCCAACCTTCAGGAATCAGCGGGGTCCAGCCCTAACTCCTGGCAGCACCGTGCAAAGCTGGCACACAGAGCCCTGAGGCCTGGCTGGCAGGATGGCCTGGCTGTCACCCCCAACCCATTCCCCTGAACCCCGGGGCAGGGGAAGAGCCATGCAGCACTGAAGGGGGAGGGGGAGGGGTGCAGGGCCCCCCTGCCTCGGCCCCCACCCCCACAGGGTTTCTCAGCACCTTTTCAAGGCTTCCTGGTGGGGATACCATTCAACCTAAAAGCAGCTGCTGTCTTCATGCTGCCAGCTGCCATTGCACTCAAGCAAGGAATGGACAAGTAAACGCATTTAAAGATCCCCACCCAGCCCTCAGCCAGCGGCCCTGCTTGGCCCGCCTGTTGCTTTCAGGGCTCCCCCTTTGCTACCCAGGATTCAGCCCTTGATGAGAGTTCCTGCAGCCCCCACCCACCCCACTATGCAGCAGAGCCACCGGCGGGCCACCTGGGAGGGGGACGCCCTGTCCAAGTAGGACTGGGCCTCTCTCTGCATCTCAACCCTGCTGTGAGGTCTGGACAAGCAAGGCCCGGGGCCTTGGTGGCCTTGGGCACTGTCCCTGTGACAGTGAGCAAGAAGGAGGCCCTGAGGGGTGGGGAACCAGGGCAGAGGGGCACAGTGGGAGAGGCAAGTGGAAGGGTGGACCGCTGCCCTGTGCTGTGCTGTGGGGTCCCTGAAACACCCGGACCCATGCCTGCAAGGCAGCCTCTCAAAGCACAGGGCTGAGACCTCTCCAGAGAGAACAAGCAGACGCGAACAGAAGAATGTTCGAGTTCACTCTGGGAAACCAGAAGCCAGGAACTCTCTGAGAGTTGGGAGAACAGAAAGGCATTGTTCTCCCACCCCCAGAGCGACAGCTCTCCGGAGGCAGGGCGGCGTCTGTGGGCTGCAGCGGCAGAAGCCAAGGCTGCCACCCTCGCAGGAGCATGCCCCCCCGGAACATGGAAACCCTGCTTCCTGTCTGCCTGATCCCGGCCAGCTGCCCGCAGAACAACCCGCAGTGGAGTCTTCAGGCCTCTCCAGTGAAGGGTCAGACAGTTCAAGTTCAGGCCGGGTGCCCCACAGTCTCCGTGGCAACCCCTGGCAGCCTCTTGGAGGCAGCCACAGGGGCGGACAGGAGGGGCGGTTCTGCCCCAGCCCAACTCCACCTGCAGACGCCGATGCCCACATTTCAAGTTAAGATCCATGTGTTAGGAAATTGTATCCTTTTGGTTGCTTTCGACCACTTCAAAGTGTCAAAAAGCCACTGTTAGCTCCCGGAATGTAGCAGCAGACAGGGTGTGGCCCAAGGGCCGCAGTTCACCAGGCTGTGACCAGGAGCCTGAAATCCCCAGAGTTTTCCCTGCAGGGCCCAGCTCCGGGCAAGAGGCTGCCCGGCACAGCAGGGCTCACGGCCAGATGGGCGAGGACCCGGAGGAAACGCAGACGAAAGAAAGGGTCTTGTATGATATCGGGGAGGGGATTGTCAGGTGCCAACCTTCGACTGACGGTGATTTTGATGCCACGAAGGAGTCAGGTTACAAGATGAAGAATCTCAGCAGCGAACTGGGACTCTATATAAGCACTGCCATCTTATATATAAAGCCTGCACGTGAAGAATGTTTATATATAGGTGACACACATGCATATTTTTGGAAGAAGCCAAACTGTATCTGCTGACTCCTGTGTGACTAGCCTCGGGCAGTCCTTACTCCTTTCTGGGTCCCGGTTTCCCCATCTGTGCATCAGGGAACGGGGCCCACGCCAGTGGCCCTCAACTGTTCCCCTGGGGGCCACCATCGTAGCTTCCAGGGGCTAGAGAAGAGTTCAGGAGGAGGCTCCGGGGTCCCCCCTCACTGTGTGGTTCCCCTTCCATCTGTCACCCACACGAGAGACACAGCATGTCGCTTTGGAACCCTCTGCACCCATTAGCGCACGAGGCCCTTGCAGCCGCGATGCACGCGATTCTGGGAAGGGTCGCCCTGTCCCCTGGGAGCCTGCCAGTGAGAGGGGCCAGTGCAGACACACGCACATGCCTGCAGTCCCCACACGAAGCTCCACGTCTGGGGGTCGTGTTGCCTGCCTTCACCTCAGCAGAGGCCCATGGGTGGGGATGTTACCTCAGGGTGCACACAAGAAGACCAAGGATCCAGGCACAAGGTGGCTTCTCCAAGGCAACAGGGCAGCGGAGGCAGAGAGCCACTGTGGGCGGGGCCAACCGCACACCCACGAGGCCCTGCAGGGGGTGTGTCCTGAGAGGCTTCCTCCATCCCATGGGACCCGGAGGGTTCCCATCAGCGGTGGAAGCCCCCAAAGACACCTGCCAGTCCAGCAGGAGGTGCTAATTCGTGGGACTGGAACGAGAGGCCGGAAGGCCAACCTGTGGGTGGGGTGGGAGCACCCAGCAGGAGACAGGAGTCTGGAAGGGCCCTTGCTGGTTGGTCACGGCCTCCTAAAAGGCAGGATGAAACCCTAACCCCCAGGACCTCAGAGTGTGGTCTTATTTGGAAACAGGGTCAAGGCAGATGTCATTAGTTATGAGGTCACCCTGCACTGGGGCGGTCTCCAACCCAACGTGACAGGGACGGCGGCTGTGAAGGAGGTCTGGGGTCCCACACGGGGTGGAGCCCAGGGTCACACAGTGCAGCTGACTCAGAAACCCACACGCTCCCCTCCAGGCCACAAGGCCCAGACAGACACCGAGCAGCCTGTTTGCCCAGCCACAGAGCGGCCTGGGGTACGGACATTCTCCAAGAGAATGCGTTTCCCGGGACCCACCTGAGACCCCCAAACAACCCACCTCCTCTGGACTGCAAGCCAAATGCAGAAGGGATGCCTCCCACCTTCCAGAGCCGGCCTTTCATCTCGCATCCTCTGCCCATGCCCAGGGCGCAGAACTCCAAGCTGCATGTAATTCATTCCGGAGTCACCTTCCTCCAAGAGGAAGCCGGAGGGGACAGTCAGGCAGGAGGAGGCGGGACCCCCAGGAAGGACCTCTTGGACCCCTTCTCAAGGCTGCGAGGCGCCTTGTCATTTCCTGCTGTCAGGGCTGAAGTTGGGGGTGGCAGGGGGAGAAGCCAGAGGCTGGAGTGGAGAAGCAGAGAAAGGAATCAGCACGCCCGTCCCGCTCAGGAGAAGGGACCCGGAACCGGCACGCACAGGAGAGGGGACCAGGAACCGGCGCTCGCAGCCTCCACGGCTGCTTCTCACCAGGGCAGAGCGAAGGCACCGAACTATTGGTTTAGGACACTGTCCTCCCAGACTCTCTGTTAGACTCCAGGCCTGGGAGGGTGTCTCCCACAACCATTCCTTACTGTTACACGTTGTGATTTAGCGTGATTGCATACGATTATCTTGGTTGTTTCCATCCTGGCCGTGGAGGGAACCGCAGCTGCGCATTCCACTAGGATTGCCTTCTGCCTCCCTTCCCTCCAGGAGCCTCATCCAAGGGGCTCTTGCCTTGGTGCAATGCCCTCTGCCCCAGGGGCCTGTACCACTGGGAGCCTCGAGAGCTTCAGAGTCCGGCATTCCCACCCTTGGGCAAACCATCCTGCCTGGCCTGAAACTGGACTTCGTCTTTGTGTGAGCAGGGTATGTGTGCCTGTGTGTGCCAGATGCATATGTCCAGGCACGCAGACGTGCGTGCACTGGTGTGCACATGTGTGCAGGGGTTTTGTGTGTTCCTATGTGTGTTGTTTGCATGTGCTGTGGCATACAGACATGCATGCATTGGTGCGCCACACACGTGTGCAGGGATTTGTGTGTGCATGGGAGTACAGGTGGCTGTGCCTGCTGCAGGCCGAGTATGTGGGGGTGTGCACGTGTGTGTGCACACATATGTTTTGTGTGTGCACGGGGTTCCATGTGCCTTGTGGGTTTCAGGCACGTGGCTGGGTGTGCGGCGTGCGTGGGTGAGCGAGCCCACACGTGCCTGCGTCTGCACGCAGACCGGCCATCTCCCTGGCCCTGCTGGGCCAGGCCTCCCTGCAGCTTCAGCACCAGGCTCTCGGATAGAGCTCAATAATCGCTCTGCTGATTGATTCATTGACCTTGGACAAATCACTTAAAATTCTCTGCCTACTCATCTGCCAGAGGGAGAAACACGTGAGAGTCCTTTGCGAATCACGAAATCACGCAGCCTGCACAAATGTGAGGATTAGGTCTCAGGCCAGGACAGGAGGCACGCCTCAGCCAGACTTAGGAGCCAAGCCTCCTTCTGGCTCCAAACACAGAGACCAGTGCCGCAGCTTGGACGCTCTGCCGGCTTCGCTGCCCCTGACAAAGTGACTCAGGCCCTCCATGGGCCAGTTTGGTCTGCACGCTCAGACGTCCCTGGAGGCCACGGTGACATTGACCGTGGTCTGTGTGCCTCTGCAGGTCCTCTCTCCACAGTCACTACCTTCGTCACTACCCCAGGCCGTCCGCACAAATCCCAGGCCCCCAGCCAGAAACGCCCCACCGCGTCACCACCCTGGGCTGCTGTCCTGGTGGTCCCGGGAGCTCTGGCTGTGTGTGATCACTCAGGGATCGCCTTCCCCCACAATTACTTCACCAAGGCTGAATCAGCAGGAGGGCCCCAGTGAAGTCAGGAGGCCCACGATCCCCAAGCCAATCCTGAGTCGGTAAGTCAGGGATTGTTCTTGGCAAGACCTCCCACAGCCGGGGTTGAGCCGACCTGACCTTCACTTTGCAAATCCGCCCCAGAGGCACAGAGCACTTAAAGGGTTCAGGTCACGATGTAAAAGACAAACCCACGGGGGGATGGGGGAGAGACAAATGTGAAAGCCATTCAAGGCAATCTGGCTGTAAGCTCCTGGTAGTAGAGTCCCAGCATCTGTCTGGTGGCTGACTGTTGATGAATGAATGAGTAAATGAGTGAGCGAATGAGCAACTGAGTGAATGAAGAGCGAGTGAAGAATGAATGAATGAATGGAGGGAATGAATGGAAGAATGAGGGAATGAGTCAGCAAGTGAGGGAATGAGTGAGTGACTGGGGCAATGAATGAAAGAGTGAGTGAATAAATGAATGAATGAATGAGTAGTTGAATGAGTGAATGAGTGAGTGAGTGAGTGGATGGATGGATGGGTGGATGGATGGATGAATGAGTCCGCAGACACCTGGACCAATGGGTTTGGGGAGAGCAGGCACAGGTGCATCTACAGCCGCCATCGGATGTACTTCCGGTGTTTCTCCGCCCTCGCTGAGCCCTTTCCCCTTTAACTACACCCTGTCTGGCAGCCCCTCAACCGCCCGCCTTTCCCCAGCCCACCATGCGGGTATTCAGAACTTTGCTTTCACAACTTCTGCCCGTGTCCTGTTCCCTCGGGGACTCTGATGAAGTTCTGCTCACTGGTGGATAAGGAGGAGCCAAAATGACCTCCTGGGGTCCCCCGGCCCCCTGACGAGGACACACGTCCACTTTGGCAGCAGCCTGTCACCCCTCCCCAGAGACAGGCATGGCGGAGAGGGCACTGCAGCCGTCTCGGGGCCAAGCTCCGGGGTCCACTCCGGGAGACAATCGGGGTGTGGGGTCCCCAGTCCTCACACCACTTTCAGCCCCTTCTTATTGCCCGCTGCTGTTTCTGGCCTGACCTCCGACTGTGACGGTGGCAATGGTGCCACCTCTACCACTTTCCCGCGTGTACTAGCTGTCACTGTACCGGCAGTGAACGCGTCCCCTCTTCTCCTCTTTCTTCACTCGGGGACCCTCCTCTTGTCAGGGGGCTGTACGGGCCATGTTTCACTGGCATGCTGCCGGAATTCTCAAACCAGGCGACACCTGACCATTCAGTTGGGGGGCACTGACCTCTTCCCCTTTACAGTGTCACCTAAAAAAACGACAACAGCCAACACGGCAATAGCCATCCGGTGTGAAGGAATCAAAACTACCCCTATTTTTGGTCAGATTGGCAAAACATATATATCTTGATGTGCTGCAGAGTTTTAGTGATTAGTTTCTGTGCCTCGAGATGACAGAGGTTGAAATAGCGGGGTCATGCCATCGTTCCTCACGTTGGATCAGAGGTCTTCTCAGGGTTGGCCAGCGGGAGCCCCTTCCAGCTGGCTTTCCCGTTTCTCTGGCAGGTCCCCGGGGTTCCCTGACCCCTTCCTCACCTTCCAGGATGACAAGGTGCTCCAGGCCAGCTCCCCCTTCCCTGGCTCAGCCTCAGCACCGGCCATTTCTCCAAGGAGCCCTGTCCCTTTCGTGGAGAATGTTGGGAACCGCGGCCCCAGCGCCAGGCACACTCCCCACTCCTGGGTGCTGCTGTGCCCGGGGCCTCTCGGCTCTCCAGCCGAGAGGCGGTTTTATGCGTGCTCACGGTGCACTCCTCTGCTCGGGTGGCATCGAGTCTCCCCGAAATTCACACCCACCGAAGCCTCGGAGTGTGGCCTCATTGGGAGCAGGGTCTCTGAGGTGGAGGTCGCACCGGGTGGGCCCTAAACCCCATGACTGTGTCCTCACACTAAGGGGGGAGGCCACACAGACACCCACGGGGAGAAGCAGAGATGAAGGCAGTGGCTGGAGCGATGTGGCCACGAGACAGGCGCTGCCGGCAGCCACCAGGGCTGGGGGAGGCAGGAAAGACTCTCTCCCCGCCCCCGTCCCGCAGTCTTCAGGGGAGCTCGCCTCTGCCCACGCCTTCATGTGGGACTCCTGGCCTCCAGGGCTGAGAGAGAACACATTTGTGCTTTATGCAGGGGAAGGGGGTATATTTTGGTTTTGATTTTTGAGAGAGAGAGAGAGCTAGTGATCTGTTCCTGGTTGCTTGCTGTATGCGCCCCGACTGGAGGCCGAACCTGCAACCTTGGCATCTGGGGATGACGCTGTAACCAGCTGAGTTACCCAACCAGGGCTGTTCCTATTGTTTTAAGCCCCCCCACAGCCCCAGTTTGTGATACATTTTTATAGACCACCCCCCTGAGGACTGAAGCCAACCTGAGCCCCTGGATCTTCCTGGCCTCCCCTCCCCGAGCCGTGCCGCCTCCTCCCCGAGAAGCCGGCTCTCATGTGTGTCTGCTTATCTGCTTGCTCAGTCCCCCATACAAGGCTGACCTCGCGACCCCGCTGGCCACTGCTCTGCTGCAGTGTCCTCCTGGAATGGCCACTGCACACTCCACATTCATCCGAGATGACCCTGTCTCTGCAGGTGCGAAGTCTGCCAGCTCCCCTGCGTTCAGAACCTCCAGAAAGTGTCCCCGCCTTTGACGCTTCCTGAGGATGGAGGCCAGAGCCACCAGCTAGACACCCAGTCTCATCTTGTCCGAAGCTCGGTCAGATCCCGGGCGTTTTTAAATTTTGAAAGACTTGGGTGAAAAACACATGCCGACCGCAGAAGTTAACTGTCTGCAGCAGGCAGGTCAGCAGCATTAAGTACTGCGAGCTGCTGTGCTTCCCTCTCCAGATGTTCATCCTGCAGAACCGGAATTGTCCCCATTACACAGTGACCCCCACTCCCAGGACCTGCCACCCCTCCCCTGAGTCCCCTCTGACTCTGTGAGTCTGACGACTCTGGTCCCATATCGGTGGAACCTGGCAGTATCTGTCCTTTGGGACTGGCTGGTTTCACCAAGCAGAGAATCTTCGATGCTCACCCATGGTGTGGCAGGTGACCGGACTGCCTTCCTTTTTAAGGCAGAGTAATGCTCCAGTGTACGGATGGACAGACGGACGGGCCACGTTTTGTTTATTCATGTACCCATCGGCGGGCACCCGGGTGGCTTCCACCTCTGGTGGGGATGCACTGTCTCTCTGAGTCCCTGCATCCATGCTTTTGGGGACTGTCCCTGTCATATCCTTTCACCTTCCAACAGAAGAGGATTCCTGAGTTGTGTGAGGACGCCCAGCAGGGGAGGGAGCGGTCCTGAACACTCTCTTAGGAGACAGTGGCGGGGGGAGGGCCTGGGAGGCTGTGTGCCCTGGGGCCCCTCCTGGCCGGCAGACACTCAGGTGCCACAGACACAAGAAGAGACTAACATGCCCTTGACCTAACACACAACTCAAGAGTCAGAGGTCAGCACACCCCAGCCCTGCCGAGGAACGAGGAACGGGCACCTACGGACAGAGGAAAAAAGAGACAGCCAGAAGCGGCTGCCTCCTCCCATCTCCAGACGGCTCCCTGTGTTACAGAACAGGCTCCGAGGGTCATTGCTGTGCAGGGAGAGAACAAGAAAAATACCGGCAGCTCGGGCAAAATACCAGCCAAGATGACTAAGGAGGGAGAGCGGAAATGCAAATTGATCCCCGCCTCCCGGGAACCGGTTTAAGAATATGTTCAAACTCAAATTCACTTTTTGACTGTTTCCCCCCGAAAGCTCAGAAGGCAGCAACGAGAGAGCTCCGGTGAGCTCGTCACCAGGAAAGACCAGGGCTCGGGGGGGGGGGGGGGACCGTGTCACAGATGACACGTCCCAACGCCTATGCCTGGACACCGGGGTCGACAGAGGGGCACTGTGTGTGCAGGACGGGCCCACTCCCTGCAGCTGGCTGACCCCAAGGGCCACGCCCAAACCAAGAGGCCTCCAGCTCGTCCCCAGGCCTCGCCCCAGAGGCGATGCACAGCCCAGTCTCACTGGGGTCAGAAAGGACAGCGGGGCCCCACCACATGCCACCTCTCCACCTGGAGGTGTCCAAAGGCCCCGAGACCTCACCGACTCCCACCCTGCCTGTCGCCCTCCTCCTCCTTGGCCCTGAGAAGGCCTCGCTGTGGTCACCCCACCATTTCCAGGGCCTGTGCGGCGCAGGGGCCCAGGACACTGGGAGACTTGGTGTCGGGGGCCAGGCCACGCTGGGGCCACAATCCCTGGTTCTCTCCTGCCGTTGTGTGCGGCCATACACAGACCCCCTGGTGCCTTTCGGTCTCCATTGCCCAAACTGTAAAACAACTTTTGAAGAACACTGTCTACCCCAAAATGTTGCTGAGAGGGTTAAAGGACAGATGGCCCAGGGTGGGGCATCACCATAATGTCCCTGAAGCTGGTTCAAATCCCACTTCCACCGCCTATGTGCTGTGCAACTTTGGGCAAGTCCCTTAACCTCTCTGTGCTTCTGTTTCTGCCTCCACTGCCTAAGGATCAGAGAAGTGTCCACCCCTAGACCTGCCGTGTGTCTCCCAGGGTTTAATCAAGCCAGGCAGTCTGAGCCTGGCTCACGGCAAGCACGAGACGCGTGCAGTGGTCACTACGGAGGCTGGAAGGGGAATCGGATGCCCCCCTTCATGTCTGGGGCTCAGCTGGTGTGTTGCTTTCTCCCACAAAGCAGCATCCGAGTCAGGGCCCTCCGTCCTCCCTCTGTTCCAGGTGCTCGGGGTTCAGGGATTTGCGGGTCGGCGTCTGGACCTGCACGGCCGTGACTGAAGGGATCTTTCGCCATTCACCCACGTTTCTTCCCTGGAAGGGCTGGGTTAGTACTTGGGACACGGTAGTTTCTGAAGGCAGCCAACTGGGGCTCTGGCGAGGCCCTGTGGAGGGCGCGCAGCCCTCCTGTGAGCCGCTCCCCCCACCGCTCCTTTGATCCACATTCCGTAAGGGCATCTTGCCCTAGAACGACGAGCACAGAAATCAGAGCAGGAATCTTTCGCGTTCTATTTCTGGCTCTGACACAGACGACGCGTGTGGGCAGATCAAACTCCAGAAGCTTCTCTGGTCTCTGGGAGACAGCACAAGTCACAGCAGCCTGCGCCTGCCCCTGCCTCTGTGCCTGAGCTGGATGGGGATTGACCAGCCCCCCACAGTGGGCTGGGACACACTGGACCTGCCCCCAAGCCGTGTGCATTGGGGTTTCCTGTGCTGGGGGGTGGGATCCGTTCTCTGTGCCCTGTTCTTTCAGAACAACAACCCGGGCGTGCCGGGACCGGACAGGCCACTGCCCCTGCCTCTGGTTCCCGAGGGACCACCGCCTCTGGAGGGCAGGTCCAGACCACCCTGCTGAGCGACTGTTCAGGCCCCAGCCCCTCGAATACACACACACACACACACATACACGGGCCCTGAATGAAGGAATGAATGAACGAACGAACGAACAAATGAATGAACAAATGAACGAATGAATGAGCAGACCACACCCACCAGAGCAGCTCCCCCTACTGTACAACCCAACCTGCTTCACAAACCAGGGTCTGGAGATGGAGATCCTCGGGGCAACTGGGGCCCTGGGCGGGGACAGGCCTGCATGTCCCCCTGAGTCTCAGCACAGACAGGCGTTTTGGAAGGAGCATCAAGTGAAACCCGCAGCCAAGCCCAGGGGCCACGGCCGGCCGGCCGGGGCTCAGCGCTGCAGCGGCAGGAGGGAGGAGACGGGCGGTGGCAGCCCACAGCCCCAGGGCCAGGGAATCCCTGGAAGGGTCCAAGGTGAAAATAAGTGTTTCAACAGTTAATTGTTCTCTGCACTACCATGCTCCAAGAGACCCTGCTGGGCAGAGAAGAGCTTGGATCCTATTTTAGCGCATCCGAGGGGATCTGGGCTGGCCAAGGGGCCACAGGTAGGCGTCCAGGCCGAGACGCCGATTTGGGAACAGAGGGCATCCTGGAGATGGCGGGGAAAGGAGGAGCCGTGAGCTCACTCACCAGGTGTGGTCGCACGTTGTCGTGTGCAAAGTGACACCTGGATGGAGGGTCACCCCACAGCACGATGTGACACTGAGGTCTCGGGGAGGGGCGGCGCACTGGCCCACCCTATGCTTCTGCTAAGCTGCTCTGCTCCGGCAGCACTGGGCAGCCTGGAACCCCAGGACGGGGCGACACGCTCGCTCACTGATAAGGCCATGTCTGCAGGAGTGCGCAATTCTGAGGGCCCCCTTAGGAGTCTACCCTTGCCACTTGCCCGGTTGGCCCATGTGACGCCCCAGCAATGAAAAGCCCCAGGGAGAGAAGGCACTGGGGTCCCAAGGGCCTACAGGGCCCCCTCAGTACACCCAGAGCCCAAGGGTCCTCCTGCCACCAGCCTCCTTTCCAGGCTGTTTAGGGAGAGGAGGGGACACAGTTGGGGCTCAGTACTGGGGGGTCTGGCTGAAAGGCTTGTCCGTGCACCCTCAGAGGCCTGTGGAATCGCGTGACATTAGCCCCCAGGGGAAAGGCACGCTTTCCTCTGTCCCTGCGGGAGCCACTCTGCCCAGAGGGCACCGCCCCTGGCCATCCAGAGTGCTCTGAGGGCTCAAAGACACCCAGGACAGTGACAGGTGTCCCTTCCCCCTTCCCACTGCTGTCACAGTGCAAATGAGGAGGGGGCACCCTGGCCTCCAAGGAGGGATCTTTGGGGATGGGCAGCACAGACAAGAATGGGCTGGTGACCGTCTTGTGGCCCCCCAGATGGATGTTGGGGGAGAGCCCCAGCCTCCTAGGATAGAATGGGGAGGAGGGCGGGCTCCTGGGAGCCTGGTGCAGCTCCAGCTCATCTCTAGAAACTGCCAGGCAAAGAGGGGACCCTGTGAGCGTCTCGGCCTTTGCCACAGGCAGGCTGGGTGCTGCTGGAGCTGACCCCTCCGAGCATCACACACTCACATCACAGTGAGCTTGCTCTGTGCTGCCTTCTATGTCACTCACTAAGCCTTCTGGGGCAGGCCCTCCAAGCACCTGCTTCCTCCTCCCTCTCAGGCTCTCTCTGCAACTCTGACGTGAGACGGTGGTGGTGGGGCGGGGGGGTCGCCCTGCCCAGCAGCCAGCCGTGCCTCACGGCCCTGCGGCCTGCCTGTCCCATCCCGATGTCTCTCTTCCCCTCAGCTTTGTAGGATCATCAACAAACAAAAATGTACATATTTAAAGTGTACAGCAGGATGCTTTGATATCCTGCATTTTCCTTAGCTCTCTGGGGGCATTTAGAGATGAAAGAGGAGGGCTGCTGTCTGCAGAGACGGCAACATTTTGAAGGTATCTGAGTGAGTGTCACTTTGAAAGAACAACAATGAAGCGTTCTCTGCTAAAAGCATTTGCATTCTCCGATTCATTTGGGGAGTTGAATCGAGGAGGAGACATTCAAGGGAAAAGAGATTGCTCCCTGCTTTGAGGCAAAAAGGGGGAGTGCAGGTGAGGTTCGATCCAGCAGGTCGTGATGAGAACTCTCGAGCACCGAAAACGGGAGGTAGCTGTGGGGGTGTCCAGTGTCACTCGGGGTGTCTGCTCTTGCTTGTGCACCTTTGAGTGGCCAGTCCAGCTGCACCTGACAGGTGCTCCAGAAACACTTGACCCTACAGTGGAAGGGGCTGTCGTTCGCCATCCAACAGGTGTGGGCTCAGCGCCAGAGGACAGGAGTGGCTGTGTTGTCCTCCTTGGGGAGACGTGTCCTCCCCTCAGGCTCTGGCTTGAAAGTGACCCCAGGTCCCACCGTGCCATCAGGAGGCCCTGCAAGGTCCCCGTTGTCTGGGTTAACGGGAGAGGCCGCAACTCTTCCAAAATCGATCCACGCGCTAGACAAGTCCAGCAGGAGACCCAGCAGCTGGTGGTTGTGCCTCTCTTTCACCTTTGAAACATGGGGTGAGGCCCAGAGGAAGGTCCAGGTTTTCCCAGCACCCGCTTCTTCGTAGGCTCCAGGCTGTGGTGGGGGGGCACATTCATCTGGAAGTGAGAGTCATGTCTGTCCCTGAAGCCGAGGTAACAATAAAATCAAGTGGTACAGAGACTCCTCTTCCACTCCCAGCGGTAAGTTGCTTCTCTTCCTGCCGCTTCCTCCTCTAACAGGACGTGGAAACTCTAGGTGGTCAAGGGAAAGTTCCAGAAACATCTGTTCTTGTGGGTAAAGAGCTCCTTCCCTTCCTGAGGCCTTGCTGGTGTGGGGCCACACAGGCCCTCTGCAGCACCGAGTGGAATCCAGCAATCAGGTGAGGGGACAGGACAGCTGGGACACCGACGCTGTGGACCTCAGAAGCCAGGAGCCAACACCACAGCCTCTGGGAGGCACCTGAGCCCAGAGTGAGTGGGCAAGGGCTTTGCTGCCCCGCAGCTGGACCCCCAAGCATCAGGACCAACGCAGTGACTCATGGCATCCCTGTGCTGACCTGCCCCCCACCACGGGGTGAGGAAGAACTTGTCGGTGCCTTGGCCGGAAGCCGGGCTGCTTATAACATTCACTGTAGCTGCCATTTACAAGCAGGAAGTCGAGTTGGCTGAGTTTATTAATTAATGACCCATCTCTTGGCGTTGATGTTGAATTCATTTCACTGATTTTTTTTCTCCTGGACGTGGAAGAACAATCAGCTTGTTTGGTACCAGCCAGGGCCGGAAGGGAGGGGGCAGGGACAGCACCCTCCGGGTCCACAGGCCCCATGAGTGACAAGAGCCAGTGGGGAGGCAGACAGGGGAGGGGTCTGCGGTGGGGCTGGGGCTGCTGGACAGCCTCGAGGTCTCGAGGTCCCAGTGTGGCTGGGTCCCCTAGGGGGCTGGTGACAATGAGGAAGCCTGGGTCCTGGGCCTGAGGTGAAGATGAAAACTCAACCAGGAGACGGGGCCCAACATCTATGGTCCGACATGGACATTTGCAGGGCTTGACGCTGCGGCCCAGACCTAGAAATGTGGCCGGGGCCACAGAGCCTGGTAGTGCACCTGGACCACCCATCACCCGTGGCTGCCCCGTGCTCGCTCGGTCTGTCTGTCAGCCCCCAAGACTCCTCCTCACACTGCAGTCACTGGTTCTCCCCAGCCAAGCCCCGGCCCCCGCTCAGCCACACCCACAGCACCCGACACTCTCCAACCAGGCGAGTCTCCATCACATGCCTGTCAAAGCTTGTGCATCGCTCTAGTTTGTGCACACTGTGGGTGACCTGCCTCTGCTCTAGCACGGAAGCTTCCTGAAGGTCGGCGGGTTCTTCACCATGCTCCCGAGTGGTTCCCACGGCTGTCTCAGGACAAGCTTTGGGGCAGGCAGAGGAAGGGGGCGAGCAGGGGACCTGGAGAGATAAGCCTCCCTGTCCGGCCTGCGGCTGGTCCTGGCCCAGCGCCCACGGCGGGGCAACGTGGGTCCCGGCGCCTGCTCTCCACTGGGAAGCAGCCCGCGTGGCCCAGCTGGGAGCTCCAACTGTTCTGACCGAGACCTGAGCCCTGGCCAGTCGCGACCGCCAGCGGAGACACCAAGAGCAGCGGAGTTGTGGCCGGCCTTGCCTCACGGGCGGCCGGCTCCTCAGCCGTCCGAAAAGGGCGTCGGACTGGTCTCAGAGGGGTGTCAGCTACCACCGATCAGAGGCTGACCGCTGAGCCTGGCTCGGCTGCAGGGTCTGTGCTCCCAGGGCTAGTCCTGATTCCTTGGGGGAGGACGCTGAAAAGACAAAACATGTCCCCAGCCCGAGCTGTCCCGTTGCCCCGACACGGCCACCAGATGGGGTGGGCTGCTCTGCCTTCGGAGCCCGTCAGCACTGCCCAGCGTGCCCTGAGCTCAGCTCTCCAGCCAGGCTCACAGGCAAGCCTCAGAATGACCTTCCAAGGCGGAAAGGGTTACCCAGGTCTGCAGGCATGGAAGCCGGAGCCCCCGAGGCCCCGTGGCAGAGTCGAGGCCCCTGCAGGGGTCGGCGCAGCGGGAGGTCAGGGCCTGGGCCAGGTCTGGGTCAAGGCCGGGGCTCTGCTCGCGGACGTTGGCTCTGGGACCACGTGTCTCTGTGTCACCCAAGTGAGGAGATTCTGAGCCCTCCTGCTGAAAGAAACTTCTGGAAAGGGAAACTCACTCCTCTACTACTGCTGATCGTCAGCTCCGAGTAACAGACTTGAAGGTGGAGATTCACTGAACCACACTGAAAGCAAAGCCCGAAGGCCTGTCTGACCATATGGCAGCTGAGTCACGCGTCTGCCTGCCGTGGTCTCAGCTGAGCCTCTGGGACCACGGAGTGCCGCCGGGTGGCGCTGCAGCTTCACACGGAACCCACCTCCTGCAAAGGTGAGGCAGCTGCTGCTGCTTCTACCAGGTGTGTTCACCTGGCACCCCTTCCAGTTAGACTCTTGGGCAGGCTGGGGGAGGGGTTCACCCCACTCAGGGATAGGGCACTTCTCATCCCGAATAACAGCTCTGGAGTCCAGTCTGCAGCCGCCTGACCCCCAGGCTGCCAGGCCTCACGGCTTCCCTCACCCAGCCCCCATTCTGACGGTGTGCAGACCGAGTCCAGGCAGGTGGTCTGCCAGCTCCCTCTGGCCTCCGAGAGTCCGGGCTCACCTGAGCTCCGGGCTCACCTGAGCTCCGGCCTCCACGTGCACACCCGTCCCGCCCTCTGTCCCGCGGGCCGCTGCAACCTCCCCATCCTCAGGACAGGGGCATGTCCACTCCTCATGGAAACCTGGCCCCCCTCCTGCCTAGACCGGCCGCCCTCCTCAGGTCCCCGTTTCCCGAGTAACAACGATGCACTTGCCTAGGCTGGGCCTCCGTGACGTCTCTCTCCAGTCCTTAACTGCCATTTGTCCCTTGTGTGAGCCTGTGTCCTTACCTGTCTCCCTTCCCCAAACAGATTCCTCGCGCAGCGGGCGGCGCTGAATGCCAACCAAGCGGAGGTGGTGGTTTGCCGCGCAGTGGATCCTGCGGCCAGGGACTCTCCCCGGGGCCTCCTGACAGAGTCAAGTTCAAACTCTAAAGTGCCTGGTCTAACATCTGACCCCGCTCTTGGAGTCCTCCCCTGGGAGTGGGTGAAAACCATACAGTCAGTGTGTCGTACATCCAGTGTAAAGTTTGGGGAGTGGGGCAGACACGTGCTGCAGGGGGCTGTCTCCTGTGCCCCCCCCCACCGCCCTGGGAGGGGACCCACTTCCAGGTAGCAGGAGTGTCCACGGTTCAGGCCTCTTCCTGCAGCTTTGGAGGGCTGGGCAGGGGGCGGGGGCAGGGGGAAGGGACCAGTGGGGATGGCATTTTTGAGCAAGGCGGCTCCCAGGTAGAAAGTGCCTTAGGATAAACACCAGGGATCTGTAGGAATTAAAGAACCTTCAGGTCCCTCACTGCTCTTAGAAGGAGAATGAGGCCCTGGGGGAAACCACGGAGCTTAAGAAGCACTAAATGCAATAAGCTGGAGCAGGCAGCCTGTGAAAGGGAAATGAAAGGAGGCCAGGATAGAGCCATCAGTGAAGAATCCAGGCTGCTTTAATGAGTCGGAGCTCATTTCCCTGTTTGCTGGGAACTCAGCTGTGCTCAGCAGAAGCAGAGGGGCGCTCCGGGGGGCTGGGCGGGGCCCGCAGGCTGTGGGAAGACCCCGCCGCTCCGCCCACCCGCGACGACCACAGGTCCCCACTGCAGCCACCACCGGCAGGAGGTGCCGCATGGCGTCTATTCAGAAAGTCCCGGTTTAGACCCTCCGGGGCAGCCGGGCCACCGACAGAGTTCAGGATGTTTCGCAGAGAGCTCTGTTGGCTTATTTGTGCGTGGATACTTTTATCCTAATTAAGCCACTTGAAACTTTTGAAGTTCATGACTCATTTGCTTCAAATATCTTTAAATCAAGGACGGATTCACTTCCCTGGTAGCAAACACCCAGCAAGTTAATTAAAAGGGGCTCAGCATTTGAAGTGCCGTCTTGGCTCGGAACCCAGCAGGAGGGAGCCTGGTCTCCCTCAGGCCCAACCCCGGCACCTGGGGCGCCTGGAAAACTGTTCAGTCATCCTGAGACCTGCTCCCGAGGTGGCTCCGCTGTCTAGGTCAGGTGACCGTCAGGCGAGCGGAGATGACACGGCCCATCGGTCATGCTCACGCTCACGCTCACAGAGGGATGCAGTGGAAGGACACGGGAGGCTTCCTGCTGACAAGGACGCAGCAACCTGGAAGTCATCCTTGGCAACGCTCGAGTGAATCCCAGTGCAGAACCCGCCGGGCAGGACAGGGACAACGTCGGAGCCCTGGCACCCTTGAGCTGCTCCATGTCACAGACATGTGACAGCTCCCAGCGGAGCCGACCCTGGGTGACGTCGGAGACCTGCGGGGCTTCGTGGCCCTGCCGGGTGGGGCCAGGGACAGCTAGTGAGGTGCCAGAAGTGGCTGAGCAGGCGGGACAGTCTGGGGGCCCAGGGTCCGGCAGGCAGGTCCTGACGTCTGGGCCGGAGAGTGCTCCCGCACACCCGCTGCGGGCCGACACCCGCAGCCAGGAGCTCCCGCAGCGGCAGAGGCAGGGGCGGAAATCAGCGGGCTCGAATTCCCCACAGCTCCCTTTACGAGTTTCGAGATTAAAGCCCAGGAAATCACTTTCTGTTCTCCTCCCGGGAGACTGTGTGATTCCAGACTCAGAACACGACCGACGGGGGCGCTGTCACCCCGGGGAGCCCTCCGCCCTCGACCTCGGGTGAACTGCTAGCCTGTCCGACGCCCACCCTCTGTCAGCACCGTGTGAGGCCGGAGCTCAGAGCCTCCGAGAGCCTGAGCTGTGGGATTTTCCATCCCAAGCGGGTCCTCGCCGGTGCCATCTCTACCCCTACAGGAAGCCCCCAGGTCACGGGTGAGGACATGGACCCTCATGAGAGGACCTCGTCAAATAACGCCACCATGGAGCAGCCACGGAGCAGCAAGCTGGCAGCCTCGAATCGTCACAAAGATAACAATGGTCATTATCATCATCACCAGCATCATCACCATCCCCATGATCACAATTACCAACACCACCATCATCATATCCGTCATCATCATCATCATCACCATCTTCGTCACCACCATCTCCATCACCATCAACATCACCGCAATCATAATTACCAGCATCACCACCATCATACCCATCATCTTCATCACCACCATTATCTTCCTCACTGCCGTCACCGCTGTCTTGTTAACAGCAGCAAACGTGCCCTGAGCAGCTATGCGGCCAAGCACTGAGCACCAGGCATGAACATCTCGTTTAATCCTTGCAACATTGTGAGATGGACGGTTGACTGTCGTTCCCACCGAGGCACAAAGAGGACAAGCAGGTCACCCCAGGGCACACAGCTTATGCCAGACGATGCCAGGAGTGTGAAGGCAGTGGCGGCAGCCCTTTACCCCCTGCACTAGGGGAGCTTCCCCCCACTTCACTTACGGGGCTGTCGGCAAGGGGGGCCCTGACAACCCCAGTCAATGTTCCACGTAATGCTGGCTCTGGAAGGATCTCAGAGCACCCCAAATCACCAGCCCCCTACCCTTTCTACGCCCACCTGCACGTGTGCTACAGACAGACAATAAAATGTGGCATGCCCCTCCTCAGCATTTCTCTACAGAAGCAAAAACAAAGTTCACAACTCCCAGAGTCCAACTCCAAACGTTGTCTTTGGACAGCAGACCTGACTTCATAAATTCAGCACTTAAATCCCCGTCTTGGCTTGGAACACAGCTGCAGGGGTGGGGCACCCTCTCTCCCTCCCATCGCTTCCAGAAACCCGAATCCAGGCTTTGGGGAGCATCTGGCAGTGAGCGAGCACAGGCGGGTGTGCTGAGAGGACGAGACTCCTGCGTCCCTGGCAGCCTGGTTGCCCTTGACGACGGCAACGCTGCTCTCGGAGTCGCCCTTGCTGGGTATAAAAATGACAGGCGTGCACGTGGTTCTAGGCGCCAGGGGCAGCACTTTACATCCAGCTCATTCGCTGAGCCCTCACAGCCGGCACTTAGCAGAGGTGTGTCTTCAATGTTGCTGAGAAGGAACACGAAGCAGACAGAGATGAGCCTTCTTGGGGTTGGGCAGCTCCACGCGGTGGAGCCCAGAGTGACACATATGACGGACCACACACGCACAGCCCTGCGCTCCCTGAGATGCCCCCACCCCCGCCGCCTTGAATTCTGCCGGAGATGTGTGCGTAGCGGTCACGTTCCACAAAGAGCGAGGGACCCAGAGTTACGTGGCCCAAAGGCCACGGAGATCCCCGGGGCGCTCAGTGCCCTGGGGATGTGAGACCAGCTGGCCTGGCCTTCGGCGGCCACCAGTGGGTGGAATCGCCCCAGCATTCCCTGTCCTTCCTCGCCTCGGCCTGGAAGCTGGCTGTCTGTCCCTGCCGGGCCCCCGGCATCGCTTCCCAGAGTTAGCATCTCTCTGTATCAGGACACACATATTTACCCCCCTTTAAATCTGTTTTGCTCAACAAATTAATCTCGCACCAGATTATATTATGAAGAACCATAACTCTTTTCCAAGATAAGCATCTGTCACGTTGGATTAGAGACAGCCAATGTACTGCGAATTAATTCGAGAAGCTTGTAACGCGGTCCCCGGCGTTTCACTTCGTAGTAACGAGTGTGATGTGGAGTAAACGGGTGCCCAGTTTCTCATCCATGTCTCCACAGCGAGTGACTGGCGCAGAGGCGGCGACGGCGACTGAAGGCAGCGCTCCGTTCCATTATCGCCACGGCTCAGGAGTTCACTGAGGCAGCGACCGACACCGTGACCTGCCCTCCAGCCCTGCCCGCGGCCAGGGCTTCCAGACCCCAGTCAGGTCCACCCCGCAGGCTCGCCCCGCCCCCGTGGCACGCAGGAGCTCCCTGTCCCGCAGCCGGGTTCGCTTCCACTGATGCGCTGCTCTCTAGGGAAGAGGCGCCCGGGAGGAGAACCGCACTCCTCCCGCCCTGGTGAAAGGAGAAAGTAGGCCACGGGACCAAGCCGCCCCCTCCCGGAAACCCGTGCAACTCCCGGGCACGCCTGCCTGCCAGCCCGGAGGATGTCCAGACCCGGTCAGCAGCAGTCCAGGCAGAGGGAACAGCGCTGGGCAGACCCAGAGGACCCATCCTCTCCTTCCCCTGGGGTGAGACTTGACCCGCCCGGGGCCCGAGGAGCTCAGCCTCTGGACGGGCAGAAGCAAGCTGGGGGTGGCAGAGGCTGCCTGGTGCCCCCAGCCCTGGGGGCTGATGCCCTGGAAATGGCATCACTCCCCACTCCCCTGTGCCCGTCCTCAATCAGCAAGCAGGGCTGCTTCTCCGGGGTGCGCCTGCCCAGATCCCACCTATGAGCTGGACTCGGCCCCCTGAGAGACAGAGGAAGCTGGGGGCCGATGGGCACCCAGAGACCCCTGCTCTGGGCTCTCCTGAGCCCCTGGTGGGGTGGGTGCAGCCTGGGGGCTTTGGGGGCAGAGGCAGGCCCTGGCCTGGGGCAGGTCTAGGAGCCCCTCCTCCTGAAGTGGTGAGAGGACGCAGTTCAGGGAGAGGAGGAAAACCGAACGACACTGCGGGCGATGGTCCAGAGCCACGGAGGGGAATGTCCACACGCACCGAAGCGACGGAGGCCGAAGGGCCGGAGCCGTCTGCCCTGACCTCCCTCCTGCAAACCCGCTCAGAAACGACACCCGCGGGCCCGCGTCTCTCTGGGAGGCCCCAGTGAGGAGCACAGGTCACTTCTCATTCCCTGCAGCCTCAGTCTCCCCATCCGTCCGTCTGGAGATTCCTGCCTCAGGCCCCCAGGGGCAGCGGCCACCTGCAGAGCCACACGGTGAGGGCACCCAAAGGCTCCACATGCTCCTGGTCACATTGGCTGCGCCCACTTCTGCCCCCGCGCTGGCCCAGGGCACACAGCTCCAGCATTCTGGAAGACAGAGCTCCACATCTGGCCGGGCTCCGCAGCCCCCACACCGCAGTGCACTGCGGGCACAGCCCCCCCTCGAGGCCTTGCCTGTCCTTCAGCCTCAGTGGCCTGGCTCCGCCTCCTGGGGCGCAGCCCAGCCTGCGCCAGTGCCCGTCCCTCCCGGATGCCCCATACCTGACTCCAGGCCCTTCCCCTGGTTTGGGCCCTGCCACCCAGAAGCATCACCCAGGCAAGGCTCAGCACCGGTCCCTAGCCAGGCCCCCAGGAAACCCCTCCCCCTGAGTGAACCCCAAACAGAAAGGATGGCACGTACCTGAGGTCTCTCCCGGGATCCGTGGGGGCTTTGGGTCTGTGCCGCGGTCTTTGCTAGGGCTGGTGGAAGGCTGCGTTGTGCTAACCCCGCCCGGGATCCTGTTCCCGGGGGCCAGGGGTGCGGTGACACCCTTAGTCTGCAGCGTCATGGAGGCAGCCGTGGTGGCCGTGGTGGTGGTGGCCACAGTTGTCTTCCGCGTTTGGAAGCTGGAGACGGTGGTGGGGCCATGGGGGAAGGTGTTGGACTCCAGGACCTCCTCCTCACCCGTGGGCCCCCAGGCGATGAACTCAGTCTCCGTGGTGGGTCTGCCGCCTCGGAAGTCGAAGCTGTTGAAACCCGCCGCCTGCAGCTGCCTCTTCCCCCGCCTGAGCAAGGCCTGCTGGTCCGTGGGGGCCCCACCGCCCACTGCGGGGGACGAGGAGGAGGGGGAGGCGCCCAAGGAAGGGCTGGGTTCCGCGGCAGCCGGGGGCTTGGCGAGCCCACCTCTGGGCACCAGGGCGGCCACCTGGTCCCGGGGTCTGTGCGCCCGCTTGGCACGGGGACTTTGCATCTGCCCGTGGCTGCGCTCCATGCGGGCTGGGCGCGGACTCCACACGGGCGCAGGGATCCGGGCCGGCTGTCCGCTCTTGAAACTCCACAAGCGCGGCGGCCGGTGCGAGGGCCGAGGCAGCAGCCGGAACTCGGGGCTGGGGCCCAGGGCCTCACAGGCGGGCAGGTCGACGGCGAGCTGACACATGGCTATGAGTATCCAAGCCTGGCTTCCCAGGGGACGGCCCGGCCAGCGGACGGACAGGGAGCTGTGCGGGAGAGACGGAGACACGTCAGTGCGAGGCCTGTGGGGGCGCCGCCCCCTGCCCCGCCCCCACGCAGAGGACCTGCTCTTCTGGATGACGGGCGCTCAGCCCAACTTCAAAAGGGAAACCTCAACCCTTCGTTAGCTGACTTCAAAGGTCTATCCAGTGATCTATTAATCAGCTTCTAAAAGAACCGTCCCAGCCGCACGCGTTCCTGAGAGCTGGTTCCTGCGTGCAGTCACGTGTCTCATCTCTCCAAGGAGCCCCAACACGCGGGGCGCGCCGGTAACCCCGCCCACCGCACGGGCAGAAACCGAGTCCCAAGCCCCCAGCTGTCGGCCCACGAGCCAACCTCCCAGACCCTGCTTTGCTAATAAACATGCCCAGAATAACACAGGCAGCAAGGACATGGGAGGGCAGGTCAGGGCCATCGAGACCAACGAATTCCCCCGGGGTCACAGCGGTCACCCACCCAAGGCGGGCGACTCTCAGCCCACAGCCGCCTCTGCTGAGTTCTGGAGGGACAGGTGTTTACTCTCAGTGAGGTGGGACCGCTGGACATTGCATGGGGCCCAAAGGCCAGCACATCCTGACCCCGCCCCCACCCCATGCTGTGTGCCTTGCAAACCCCTCCTCCGCCTCTGTGTATCAGTCGAATATGCATGTTTCAAAGCAGTTGTGACCTCAAACCATCTTCCTGGGGAACCTTATCAGTCTGGGCCTCCTCGGGACCTTGCCCTGCTGTGGATCCTCAGAAAGTTCACAGGCGCGCCAGCTCTGCCCAGGTGTACCGCCTGTGGGTGCTTGCACTCCCCTGCCCACCGGTGGCTGGAAACCCGCCCATCTGCCCCTCTCCTCCCTGGGGGCTGGAGAAAGGTGGGCGGCAGGCCACCTCTCTCGGGGACACGAGTTTCCAGGTGTGCTTGCGGACTGCCCCGTGCCACCCAGAGCTCGGAACAGCCACGCGGAAGGGGGTAGGGACCCGGCTCGCACAGCCTCTCCCACCAGCTCAGGTGACGGAGAACCAGCTCCAGGTGCCATTCAGTCAGCGCTCGTCACCAAGGACACCCCGGGGGGCTGGCAGGAACCCGGCACTTCGGCAGCCGTGGCGGGTAGGGATGGGCAAGGGCTCCGAGTGTGCGGGGCCGGCCTGCAGAGCTGCTCGGAGCCGCCCGAGTGAGGGCTCGAGGCTTTAAAGGGAACCCCGCCAGGCCGACTGGGAGTCCCTGAGTGAGAGCGTGCACGAGAGTGTGTCAGGATTGCATGTCTGTGCGAGTGTGAGACTGCAGATGTGTGTGTCAGAGTACGAGCCTGCGCGTTCACATGCACGAGCGTGTGAATGCAGAGTGTGGTCAGGTGAGTCTGTGTGCAGCTGGGTATGTGCTGCGTCCGTGTGAGAATGCACCTGCATGTCTGTGAGGTGAGAGGGTCAGTGAGTGTGCTGGGGAGTGTTTCTCTGTGTCAGTGCGCGTGAGTGTGCCTCTGTGCGTGAAGGTGACCATGTGTCAGCACACGTGTGAGTGCGTTGGGGAGTGTGTGTGAGAGCGGTTGTGAGTGTGTGCCGGAGTGAGAGTGTGCATGTGTGTGTGAGTGTGTCCCCTCCTGGTCTCCCCACGCCATCGGATGTTCGAGGAATGAACTGCGTTCGGGAGCGCTGACAACCCAACAGGGCTGACCCCCAAATAACAAAGCCCCAGCTTTTCTGTCGGGATGGAAGTGCTTTGCTGCAGAAACCAGGAACTGCTCATTAGGCTAACTACCCCACACGCAGCTTTGCTAGGACGCAGCTTCCCGGCACAGCCGGCCAAGGCCACGGTCACCACGCAGGAAGTCAGGTCACCGTGACCCTCCCCTGGGCGCACACTCAGGGCAGCTCCCTGTGGCCACAGGGAGGTCGATGGCTGAGGGCCTCTGGCTCTCCCAGCATCCGCGTACCTGGGTGGACGTGGTCCTCAGAGGGAGGGAATGCCGCTTCGAGCTGGTGTGCTGCCTCAGCCCACGGGGTACCCCCATTGTGGCAGACCTAGGCCTCCTCATCCCCCTGCACCCCCCTGCCAGGCCCCATCAGGTGCTGCAAGGCCCCATGGGGTGGCAGAGTGAGAGCAGCCGCCTGCCAGCCCGCCAGCCGTCCCCTGCCGTGACTGGGGAAACATCCCCGCAGGAAAAGCAGCAGCAGCACCTGAGCCCGCGCCTGGGCCTGCCGGCCCGCATAACTTCACAGGCAGGATATTTCCCTCAGTTTTCACCCATCGTGAGCTGTCATTGGTTGCCATAGAAACCCTCTCGTTTCCACGCCACCCAGCCCTCATGCAGAAAAACCAGGCAACTGCAAGGGCTGGGGAGCATGGCTTGTGTTCCTCTTCAAGTCCAGTGTCGCCCTTTAACAAGTCGGTGGCCTTGCTTGGATGTGCAGGTCAGGAGGGCAGGTGAGCAGGTCCAGTCAGAGGGAGGCGGTGCCCCTCCCCCAGTAGCCAGCCCACAGGGCCCCACCGCAGAGCCCCTCCCACAGCGAGGTCAGGAGTGGTACTGTGACCTGCAGGGGCCACCGCCGGCCTCTTTATGGAGGGCGAGGCCCCACCCCCTCTGCTCTGTGGCCAGGCCCGACGGCCTGTGTTTGTGAGCCTGGCCTTCCTGGTCCTGAGACTCAGCAGGAACGGCTTCCTGGGCTGAGGCTGCCTGGTGACCACGTGCGTGGGGGGAGGACCAGTGACCTCTGTCCTCTGGTGTCCTGCAAGGCCCCCAGCCACGCTCTTCTCTCTGACCCCACTCAGTGCAGCTGCGACAGCGATGCCACTAACCGCCAGGGCCGGCAAGCAACGCACAGAACAGGCCGAGCCGCAGAGACGGGGCCAGCCCCCAAACTCGGGGCACGCACGGACCCCGCACGAGCACGCCCCCACTCCATGCCCACGGGATGGCTGCAGGCGTGAAGAGGAGCACCTCCATGTGGCAGGGAGTGGGGACCCGGGAACTCCCACACATGGCGGGTGGACATAGAATGTCACAGCTGCTATTGACAATCAGTCGTGGCTCCTCAGAGACTCGGTGACCAGCTGGCCCAGCGACTCCATGCTGGGGTGTCAGCACACACCCACGCAGACACGCGTCTCTGAGGTCCACAGAGGCAGGCCGCCCAATGGGAGAAGTGAGAAGGACCCCGGCACCCGTCAGCTGCAGTGCAGGTAGAGAGGGGCCCACCCAGCCGTGGGAGGGGCTGCCGCCTGGAAAAGAGCACATGAGGAGGCTGGAGCCGTCCCAGAGGCCCCATGACCCATGACCCCACGGTCATGGAATGTCCAGAACTGACCAATCCACAGAGACGGGAAGTAGATCAGAGGTCTACATTTGCCAGGGGCTGGGAGTGGGAGAGAACTGGGGGTATCTTTGGGGGGATAGATGGCTCTGGAATCAGAAGTGGGGATGGCTGCCCCACCTTCTGAATACACCAAACCCCGGTGAGGACACGTCTAAGAGGCGAGTTTCGGGGTATATCTCACGAAGTGGGTGTGTGCAAAGGTCGTGGGGAGGCCAGCCTGGGGGGCGTTGCAAAGGACGCCTAGGCCCACGCCTGCCCCTTGGAGCCGTGGTGCTCTGGGTGGGCCATGCAGCCGAGACTACACATCCGTCCCCACACAACCTGCTCCCGGCTGCCCGGGGCCCCCCGAGACGGACATGCCCACATGGTCCCGCTCAGTAGGGGCCCAGCTGGCACTCTGGAATGAAGAACAAGCACCCCAGTGCCCCACCCCCACCGACCGTCTCCAGATGGAGAACCTGTGCTCCGTCTCACCTCGTTTTCTAGTTTGCCACTTTCCCACACCTCTCCCTTCAAATTTTTCCTGAAATCTTATTTTTCCCCAGGAACACTTCAATAAGATTCAGTGAACTGAGATTCAATTTAATACCTTCTGTGTATTTTCTTCACAAAAACATCACTGTCAAGGAGAGGAGACAAAGACCCCTCCTCCACCCTGGGTGGCCCTTCACCCCCGAGGGGGCCGCTGTGTCCAGGTGCCGGGGCCGGAGCCCACGCAGGAGTCTGGGGTCTGCCTCCCCGAGTCTCCGGGACGACCCGGGACCTCAGAGGTGTCCCAGGGTGGCCCGGTCACCCCGGCCTAGCTGGGGCAGTGACAAGCACCCCATGTACAGCCCCAGCACTGGACGACTAGACCACCTGTCTCCCGAGCGTCTGCTCTCGGGACAGACCAGCCACCGCGGGGAAGAGTCTGTGCGACGGAGAGCTGCCCCGGGCACGGGCCGGTTGCTCCCCCGCTGCTGGCTGGGTTTCCATCCTTCCCTCTGGACGGCGCTGGCAGGCCTTCCCGCCCTTTCAGACGGCACATGCCTCTGTGACACTAATGCCACAGAGGGGTCTCTCCATCATGCCCCACGGGACGTGACTTCGAGGGCACAGGTGACAGAGACAGAGACACTGTCCTGGCACATGGCTGGCTCTTGTGACCCATGCCCCTTCATGAGTACCCTTATCCCCACTGACAGGGACGTCCCTTCACCTGGGGCTCAGGGACCTGCGGTGTCTGCCGGCACCCCCTTGGCATGACCCGGGGCGGGTCCCAGGGCTTCCAGTCCCACCTTCTATTGGTTCGTTTGCCTAAATAAATGTGCCATGTAAGAACTTCAGATCCGCGGAGACCAAGAAAGATCAGAGTGGCCTCGCTGTCCTCCCAGTGCCCCGTTGGTAACTGTACCCCCCATCACCACGCTGCGCCCATCCCCACCATGCAGGAAAGCGCTGCCTGGTCCGTAATGAAGCTCCAAGCTGCCCCGATCTCATCGCGCTGCCCTGCCCTCCAGGACCCCACCCGGGCAGCCCAGGACACCTCCTCCTCTGGTCTCCCTCGCCCCCTCTTGATACTGCCCAACAGACAGAACCCTCCAGGACGGCGAGACGTCTCTGCTACTGCTCTTCCCTGGATCGGGGGCCCTCCCACACCCACGAGAGCAGGTCTCCGTCCTGGGCCTGAGCCCAGGAGGGGCCAAAGCCCAGGCACCGGGGCTCCAGCCTGCTCTGGGACAGGAAGGCCGGCACCTGCAGGGAGGGGGGAGGGTGCTCTCGCTGTAACATGGCCGCCCCCACGGCCGGGTCACCCAGGGGTGTGCAGGCAGAGCCTGAGCATATCCCAAATGCGTATCCACCGCGCTACCCCTCGGGGCTTCACCAGCCTCACTGGGAATCTCGGGGTCCTGGGCTAGAAGGAACAGCTGTCCGGTCCAGCCCACCCCAAAGCGGGCTCCGTACCCTGTTGGGACCTGCGGGGTTAGCAGCTTAGCCCGGATAGGAGCTGTGGCCAAGCTCACAGGAGAAGCCATGGGTGCAGCAAGGCGAGGCTGCTCTGGACGGACCCTTTCCCCTTCGTCCTCTGGGGTTGGTGGTCTCACCCCACACTCTCACAGCCCGGGTGACACCAATCCGAGACCCACAAGGGCAGGGGCCTGGCTGGGCACCCAGTGAGCCAGCACGGGACCTGGACCAAAATCTAGGGTCTGGGGACTTGCAGTCCCCGGGCTGAGGACGAGGAGACCGATGATACTAGACCGTGGGACCAGGGACGCACGAGGAAAAGAAGAGCGGAAACAAGACTTGCTAACCCAGCACGAGGGTGACTCCACCCCCGGACAGTCCGCACAGTGGGCCCCCACACTCGGCCTGGCAGGCACTGGCCCACACCCCTCCCCAGCGTGCACGGTGGTCAGGGCCCCGCAGTCCAGTGTCGGCAGAGGACATGACCTCATGTCTCAGTGAGTCCTCACCACGCACACAGGGCACTCAGACCCCTGCGCTCCTCACCTGGGCCGACCATGCCCGGGGGGCACAGAACAATGTCTGGAGACACTTTTAACTATGGAGAGCCAGGGAAGGGGGCGTGTGTGCTGGCCAGGGACTCTGTGGAACATCCCCCAGGACACAGGACGGCCCTGCAATGACTTCCCCAGCCCCGGACGGCCCCAGGGCTGCACTCCACAGGCCCTTGGCACACCAAGATCCGTGCCTCCCAGGGCCTGGGGAGGTGGGAGCCGCCCCCTTCGTCCCTGAGAAAAAGAGGCTTGGAGAAGCCGCACAGTGGGGTGGTGGCCCTGGGGTTCAGGGATAGCTGTCTGCCTTCCAGTCTGGTGCTGTGTGAGCCTGGGCAGTCCGTGTAAACTCCCTGGGCCTCAGCTTCCCCACCTGCACAATGGGGTGAACATGGGAGAGTCGTGGGGACTCCATGGTGAGACTGCAGACGCAGCCCCTTGTAGTGCTCACAGGCCGCCCCGCAGCCCCTCCACTCTGCTCGCTGGGCCCGTCTCCTTCCCCTGGGAGCTCGGAGCCTGCGAGGCACGAGGATGCTGCTCCATGGGCATCTCCTCAGGTGCTGGGAGGAAACAAAGGATGGCAACGCGCTGGCGTCTGGTTGCCCAGGCAACAGACCCCAGCAAGTACTCCGGAGGAGTGAGGCGCTGACAAGTGGAGGGTGGGCAGCCCGTGGGCGGGAATGTTCTCTCCCCAGGAGTGGGGCATCCGCCCAGCTTCTGCATGTCTGACACTGCCGCACCTGCTGCTGCACCCAGGTCTCCGTGCCCTCCGGCAGCCCCTCCGCAGCGGCACAGCGGGCAGGCCGTCCAAGAGCCACAAAGTGCCCTCAGCCCGGCTACTGTCCCTACTGTGTCATGCCTGTGCCCTCTCTGGGCAGTGCCCAAGGTGTGACCAACAGCTGTCCCATGGCCAGCTAGCCCCCTTGGGTTGGCCAGCTGCCCGCCAGGTACCCTGGGCCACACCTCCAACGCCTCTTCTGCACGTGGGGACAAAAGTCTGAGAGGCAGCATTGGTTCGGCAGCCCCGTGGAGACTCAACCCGGGCCTCACGTGAGAATCGCTGGGCACGGGAGTGGGTGGCAAGACCGGGGCCCCACCTTGGAGCCACCACCCAGCTCCATTGGCACCAGGCCCGGCATGCATTAGTTCAGAAGCTCCCTCAGGGTTGAGAGTGGAGGGACACTGCCTATTGCTCACTGAGACCCAGTTTAATCTAAGTCTGAGTCCATTTTTTTAAGATATTATTTATTTATTTTTAGAGAGAGGGGAAGGGAGAGAGAAGGAGGGAGAGAAGTATCGATGTGTGGTTGCCTCTCACGCACCCCCTACTGGGGACCTGGCTCACTGCCCAGGCATGTGCCCTGACTGGGAATTGAACTGGCGACCCTTTGGTTTACAGGCTGGCACTCAATCCACTGAGCCACGCCAGCCAGGGTTCTACATCTGTTTTTAACCAGAGACAAAGGATAGGGCGGTGGGGACAGAAGGGGTCCTACAGGCAGACAGGGGTCCTACTTGCAGACCTGGACTATGCTCAAGCAGGGCTGGCCAGTCAAGAAGGTGCTCATGAGGAAGCCCTCCCGCAGTCACCTGAGATGGCCAGAGCCATTGCAGGAGTGCAAGTTCGTGGGAAAGCAAGAAGTGGGCACACGTGTGCCGCCCGGGCGGGGGAAGCGGCGAACATGGTCCCCACACAGGTGGCGCATCGGGAGCGCGGCTCTGAGTTTCCCACACACCGTCCCATGTTGTTCGCACGGCTCCCCTCTGAGAGCAGCGGCTGTTACTCGCACTGAGCAGAAGAAAGAAAAGCACAAAAATAGTAGCTGTGCCTTGCTCTGGAGTGAGGTCTCAAAAATACAACTGAAGCGGGCGGAGCTGGCGGAGGTGCGGCTGCAGCCACAGAAGCGGCTCTGGGAGGGGAGGCAGCGCTCCTCCCGGGCGTCCGTCGGGTGCCGCACGCTGTCCCGCCGCCCCTCTGACGCTGGGAAATGCGTGTTCCTCCTGGAGAATATCCAGAGTGCCTCGGACTCTGGGCCTCCCTGGTCAGATATAGCCCATTATGGACTGTCTCGTCCCTGGAAAGTGGACTCAGGGAATGAATGTCGCTGGCTTCCAAAGCGCCCACTGATGTCCCTGGACCTTCATGGGAAACGTCTATGTTGGCTTTGTTGCCATTGCCATGTTGGTATTTATGAAACTCAGTCCGAGTGCCAACCGGGGAGAGCACAGAGAGCCGCCAGGCAGGGGCTGCCTCTGGGAATGACAAGCAGGACCGCCATGGGCTCCACTGGCTGCCAGGTCTGCAGATACGGCAGGGGGTGACGGGGGTGGAGGGGGAGGGCGAGCTGGCCGCGAACCACAGGGCCATCCCTCAGGAAAAGCCAGGGGGACGTGTTCCTTCCTGGGGGTGACTGCCCAGAGGGTCTCTGTGTGGCTGAAGCACCATGGGCCCTCACACACCAGCAGGTAGACCGAGGCAGGGCAAACCAGCAGCGTAAGGGCGCAGAGCAGGCGTCACAGAGGAGGAGGAACTGTGGAGGGGTGTGATGGGCGCGCTGGTGTGGATCCGGGAGCACCATGCAGACGAAGGACACCGGGTCGCCGCTGGGCGGGAGAGGAGGGAAGGCGACCTCTAAGGCCCTCCAAGCCTGTGACGGGCAGGTCTCAGGTCACAGGAGGAGGGAGGGGCGGGCCCAGCCCACCTCAGGGCCCCTGGGGAGCTGCAGGTCCTCACTCAGCATCTCCACTCCCTGCCTAGAACATGTCACTGTCCTCAGTCCTTGGTCCCTGAGAATAAACGAGGCTGCGATGGAAAGGGACTCTTGCAGGGGACCCAGGGACTCACTCGGCGGCCTGCACATGGTGCGGGGTGCTGGGAATGAGCACAGCGGGTGGGGAGGGTGGGTCCCCGAATGTCCCCCATTCACAGACAGGGAGAAGAAGGCGGGACTCGGATGCAAGCAGCCATTGCCAGAGCCCATGAGATCATCCACACAACCCCACGACGTAGGTCAAGTTCTGTGTCACCTCCAGGGACAGAGAGTTCCTGTGCTCCTGGCAGGAGAGGACTGGCAGGGGGACAGGCTCTGCAGCCTCCCTGACCCACCTCCCCGCCCAGCCCCCACCGTAGTGGAAGAGAAACAGATGTAGGTCCCAGTGGTGTGTGTTTCAGGGGGAGGCACAGAGACACTGCATAGGGAGAGCTGGGGGTGATGGCTCACCCCAGTGTGACAGTAGCCGTGGGGACAGTCCTGTGTCCAGCACTCACTGGTCAGCACTCTTCTAGGTCCTCATTTGGCCGTCCACTGACCCTGTGCACAGCCTCAGAGAGGCACCTCCACTCCGTTACCACAGGGGCTTGGACAGTTCGTACACATCAGTGCCCGTGCCTGAGGCCACCAGCTAGTGGGCAGTGCTGGGAGGACTGGGCACCTCCCCAGGGGACACAGGTGCAGTGAGGGAGGCAAGCTGCCAGTCAGCCCTGCAGCGAGAGGGGGCTGGGAATGTCTGCCTGATGCAGGCGCTTCCTCTCTGACTGTTGAAGGTTTCCCAGCCTCGGCTTGGACACCAGTGGTGGCAGGGAACTCACTACCTCAAACCAATGCTAAGCAAACGTGAGGCCGTGGCTCAGTTAGAAAAGGCTTCCGATGTGAACTACACATGGCTTCCAAGGTTCCTAGTTGTGGGGGGCTCAGGGCTGATATGCCTCCTGGGCTGCACCACCACCCCCCACACAGGCTCACACAGACACACAGTCTCACACGGACACACACAGGCCCACACAGACACACACAGGCCCACACACACACACTGGCACACACGTGCAGGTACATGTTTGCACACACACACAGGCTCCCTTCTGGCGGCACCCCTGCGAAGCCCCACCCTCCGGGCCCCTCTGTCCATCAGGCACAGGACCGCCCACCTGCATCTCTGAGTGGAGTGTCCAGAGCAGGGCCACCAACGCAGCGTCCCATAAAGCTGCCATCATGGCAGCTGACGTGGGGACAAAACCCAGCAGTTGGGGAACTTCCTCCCCAGAGGACCCAGTGGAGCTGGGCCAGCCGGGCAGCCCAGACGGGGGCCCACCCATAGGCTGGAACCTGGCCTTGCCCTGGTGAGATCCTGGCGTCCTGACCACGTCCAGGAGGCATGGGCCACAGGGCCCTGGCCAGAGTGTCTAGTGGGTGATGGCACTTGCAGGAAGCCCATGAGGCTGTGACTTGAAGAGGGAGAGACCCTTCGTTTTCTGGGAAACCCAACTCCCCAGACGTTGGGCTCTGATGACCAGGAGGCAAGGAGGCCCCCAAACTCTGCCATCCCCAAACACCTGGCTTCCCGCTGGGGCTGGTTCCGTGCACGAGTCCCTGACCGGCAGCCAGTCGCCACCAAGATGAGCTGCGCTGCAGATATGCCCGCCGCCTTCTTCGCTCAAGAGGGTGTGGATGGTACTCTGGAAACTTCCCCACCTCCTGCCCCCACCCACCACCTTCCCACCCAAACCCGGGGCCAGGTCTGGCTGTCACCAGGACCCTGCACGTTTTTGGGAACAAACGGGAACAAACAACTGAGAAATAAAGCTAAGTCACTGGACTCTCAGCCTCGGTTCCCTTCCCCCGCAGAGGCAGGAAGCAGCAGGTCTGCAGGAGGTCACCGCTCTAGGACAGTCACACCGCTGACCCCGGGCAGCCTGACCATCAAGGGCTCTGACGGGTTAGAACCTCACCACCCCACCCCCCACTCCGGGGGAGGGCACTGCAGGCCCAGGTGGGTGGAGCCTGCTCTGCCGCCCCGCCCCGGGAGGACTGTCAGGGGGATCGCCTGGCCCCAGGCTTAGGGCCTCCGGTCACCCGGAGACAGAGGAGCAGCTCCAGGGAGGAGCGTCCTGAGGCCCACATGGGGGACCCTCCTTCGTGATGGCCCCACTTCCTTCTACCTACTCCCCCCACCTTCCATGTCGGGATGAGGCTCGTTCCCCTCTGGCAGGAATCACTGCTGACCAGACTGGGCAACTCTCTCTCGCTCTTGCTCTCGGAATCCCTGGACGCAGGAAAAGCCACTGCAGCTACAGGGAGCTGGGGCTCCTATTTCCACCTTCGCCACCTCCAGGAAGTCCTCCCTGTCCCTCCTTGAGTGTCCACAAGCCCCCCCCCACACCACCTCCCAGAAGCCCTCCATGACTACCTGTCCCCACCTTCCTCTGTATAGGATTTCCTCTGAAGCTCAGAACCCACCTCCAGCAGCCCCCACCTGTGACATCTTGCAACCACTGGTGGGCTCCCTGTCCTGCCATGAGCGGGGTCTGGCACCCCACCAGCACCACTCTTCTCCTGAAGCCTTCTCCACTGAAAATGCGGGAGGAGCCCAGCCCACCCGCCTCCAGGGCTGGGGTTGGGGAGGCCTGGTGCACAGAATACAGAACCGACGCCCGAGGTGGGCAGCTAGTCAGCTTTATCCTTATTTAATATTAATCACGCTTTAATGCTAACGTTAACTATGCATCTTAGTTTTTATTTTCATCCAATTATTCCACACCCATCAGCAGCCCCGGTGATAGGGGCTGCAGATCTCGGGGTGAGCAGACAACGCCCCCACCCTCTCCCACCCAGCCCCCGGCTCGGACGTGGGCTCCGCCGTCACTGACCAGGCGAATGGGTGAGCCAGGAGCTTGCGGCCATGTCGGGAGACAGGAGATGCCGTGGTGCCACCGTGAGCCTCCAGGGCCGGGGGGGCTGGCTGTCACTCACCCACAGTCCCGACGGACAGACCCCGACAGTCCTAGGTCGTCACCACCTCGTCCACACAGGCCCGGTGAGACAGTGCCCCACAACAGGAGGCTGGCTCTGCCATCGGTCTTTCTACCTCCCGCCATGATGACTTACGATGACAAAAGGCAGAAGAGAAGGGACCAGGTCTGACTCCGTGCCACGAGGGCGCCGAGGGCACCGAGGGGCCCTGCAGTCCAAACGGAGGAGGGGGAGGAGTCTGGGGCAGTGGGCTCACCGGACCCTCTGAGCCTGCCTCTGTCCAGTCGCTGAACCTGCTCTGCCGTTTCCAGCTGCCCGTGAACAAGTCGGTGGGCCTGCGCCTCAGCATTCCCGTCCGTGAAACGGAGACGCACCCACTGCCTCTGACGGGTCACACGCAGTTGTCCTTGGAGGCAAGCACAGAGCCAGAGGCCCCCAGATTCTTCCCGGGGAGGGCTCCAGACTGGGAGGGCCGCCGTGTCCACAGGGCACAAGTGGCAGGGATCCCCAGAATCAGCTGGTATTGTTCCCCTCCCATCCTCTCCCCTCCATCCCCGCCTGGGTCCTCCTGCCCCGCAGCCTGGCAGCCCCCGAGTGGCCCTGGCTCTGGCTCCCGAAACACCCTGCCGCTAAGCTGCTGGCTAAGAAAGCAGGGGCTCAGCGGCTAAAGGTGGTCTGTCCCTCCCTCGCCCCAGGTCCTCCTTCCCACCTGCCCCGTGAACTCGAACCTGCAGGATGGATGGAGCCCTGGGCAAATGAACGGAGAATGCTTTCTGCAGAGGAAAATTATCAGCTGGTGAGCAGCTGCCCACCCCCGCACACAGCTGGGACTTGTTCCGCCCACACACAGGCAGAGAGCAGCCGGCCGGGCTTCTGAACCCTGGAGCTTGTGTTCCTCGAGAAGTGAAACCCGAGGGGGGAGCCCTGGCACAGCCCGCCCTTCCGGGCCTGCTGTGGGCTGTTCCTCTGGTCCCGCCTGCCCTTCCCTGCACCTCCGTCCTCCTCCTCAGGCCCCCGCTTGCCCCCTGCCCGCCCCAGCCCCTGTCTCCCACTGGTGCCTCCCAGCTGTGTGGCGTGGGGAACTCGAGTACCCTCCCCGTGCCTCAGTTTCCTCATCTGTGAAACGGGAACCACAGTGCTGTGTCTGGTGCTCAGAGCAGCGCCTGGAACTGAGGGCCAAGTGGTGCTGTCGCCGGGCTGCTGTCGTCCCCTTCATATGCGGATGGGAATCCGAGGCAGAGAACCTGACTCACCGGCGCAAGGTCACAGGGCTGACCAGCGGTCCCCGCTTGGGGCTGCCAGAGTGCCAGGCCTTCCTGGATGGCCCACAGCTCCTCTGCAGATTCAGGACCCACCATTCAGAGAGGCTGGGCCCTCTCTGCCCAGGCACGGAGCTCAGGGCTATGTCAGAACGAGGGAGAACTCTTCTGCCCCAGCCTCTGTCTAAGCACATCCCTCTGCCCCTGCCGGACAGATGAGGCTGGCCCCAGGCCAGGTCAGACCCCCAAGCCCCAGACAGAGGCTGTTCCCCCCTGCCATGGCCCCTCCAGAGTCTCCCAGACCCTGCCCCGGGGCGGGGTGTGGCAGGCAGCCTGGCGCTGCTCAGGCAGATGCTAGGCTCCCTTTCCTGGGCCTGCGGCTGGCAGACGGGGCCACCAACAGCGTGGCCCAGTGGACGCCCCTCTCTGCGGCAGCCTGTGGCAATTCTGCACCCTGCCCGTGCGGGAGAAAACACGGGCTTCCAGGGAGCTCCACCAAACAGTGCGTGCATTTAGTGGGCAGTGGGCTAACAGTGGGGCGTTTCATCGCGCTGTCTGCAACCACACTCGGTGTTTGTCCAATCCAGACAAAGGGATTTTGTGTGCCTTTGGCCGTCTCATCGAAAAACTGCACCTGTCTCTTTGATTTACTTAACTCGTCCCTCCAGAATTTGAAGCCAGTAATGGGTGCTAAAAACACACCATTTCAAGCAGAACTTGCTCAGAAGTTTATCTTTGCAATATTTCCAAATCCACCCCAATTCTGAAGTCAAAGACCTATTATTTAGCTCATATATTGCACAGGTTACAAGGCACTAAACTGCAACCCTGCAGAGAGATGGCCCATTTCTGCTCCCCTTCAGCCCACAGTCCATGTAAAGCCCCCCGAGAGGGACGCTGGTGCTGCAGCCAGAGCTCCCGAGTGGTGACGCTGCTCTTGACCGTCAGGTCCCTGTGGGGCTGGGACTGCGTTCTGGGTCTACCACACATGGGTACTCCCAAGCACCCGAAACCACAGCTGCCCTTCTCCCAGCCCGCAACTGTCTCCACCCAGCATCTGCACCAGCTCCAGGTGGCTTTGCAAGGCGGCAAAATGGACAGCCGTGGCCTGGACGGCAGCCAGAGACGGGGCCAGCAGGACAGTACCTTGAGGTCCTGAGACGGTCATTCACTCACAAGTGCTCCTGGGACAGGGTGGGGGGCAGCTGAGGAAAGCAATACCCGCTGACCCATGACGCAGCCCTCCCCAGCCCCCGACTCCGACAGGAGAGTCCAGTGGGGTGAGTAGTGCCCCCCGAATTCATGTCCAGAGTGTGGCCGTGTTTGGAAATAGGGTCTCTGAGGATGGAATTAAGAGGACTGAGGTCATTTGGGCTGTGGTGGTGGTGTGACCGGCGATCCATGTGTCCGTCCACCTGACTGGGCCGAGGGGCGCCCAGGCATCCGGTCCGATGAGGGTGTGGGGGAGGGGCACAAGACTCGGAAGATGGAGTAGAGCAGGAGCCCCCCACTGCGGGTGGCCCTCGCCCCGTCCGCTGCAGGTCTGAACAGAAAGAAAAGTCGACGAGGGAACTTTCCCACTGGACTTCGAGCAGGACACAGGTCTTCTCCAGCCCTCGGGACCCCACTGAGACATCTGCTCTGCTTGGCGGCACAAGCCTGCTGGCTTCCGGACTGGCGCTCACCCACACCACCACTCTCCTGGGTCTCTGGCCCGCTGACTGCAGACCCCGGGACACTTCACCTCTGTAATCGCATGATCTGTTTCCTTACTGCAAATCTCTTTTTAGCTATTTACATGCCAGTGCATCACATATGCCCACATATGTACACATATGTAGGCACACACATGTGTGTGCATGGATGCTAAGACGTGGCATCCCCAAAGTTTGGGGAGTGTTGCCAATCCCTGGCACATCAGCGCCAGCAGATGATGGGGTCAGCCACAGACTGCTCAGCCAGGCTGCTCAGGTCGTGCCCAGCCCCACACCTCATGACTGTGTGTTCACACACGTGTGTGCAGACACACACATGCACATCTTCCTGGTGCTGCACCCCTGGAAAACCCTCATCCAACAGGTGTCTCCGTAAGAAGAGGAGAGGACACACAGACACAAAAATGGGATGTGACCGCCCTACGACACAGGTAGGAGTGGTGTGGCCGCAAGCCAAGGACGCCGGAGACTGCCAGCACCACTGGGAGCTGGAAGGGGCGAGGACGGACACTTCCCGGAACCTTCTGAGCCAGCCAGCCTGGTGGACACCTTGATTTTTGACACCTGGACTCCAGATCGGTGAGGTTGTTCATCCTGACTGTCACCGCATGCCCAACCCAGCTGAGCCAGGCCTGGGCTCCCCACCCGAAAAAAATATGAGGTCGAAAATGTGTGTTGTTTTAACCCACTGGATCTGTGGTGTTTCGTTACACAGCAATAGCTCACTAATACAAGCACTGTCCATCTTTCTGCACAGGCCAAACTGGCCCATGTCTGCGACAGGCTTTCTATGCAAGGCACTGATGTGAGTCCCTCCCAGGTGCGTGTTCTCCCTCACCTGGGCCCATAGGAATCCTACGGATTCCAGGCCACAGGCAAGACTGAGCAGGGACTTGCCGCTCAACATGGCCCCCAGCGCCACTGAAGGGACAGCCTGTCATGTTTGCTGGGGGGGGCTGTCCCTACAACAAGTGGGTGTCTCAGTCTGCCCCGTCGGGGGCCGCTGGGTCCGCCACCCACCCACCACCAGGCTGATCCACGCCTACCCAACCCCTGTGGGGAGAAAACGTCCCACCCTAGAGAATAACAAGTTCTCCACGCTCTGTGCATTTATGTTTCTTATGAAAAGGGGGAAATTTGCATTCCAACCAGAGCCCACTGTGAGCTCCGGCCCACGGTGGACACGGCAAAGCCGCACCTCCTTTTCACCATCTATGGGGAATGCTGAGTGGCTCCTAATGCCCCGGACACGCATGCACACGCACCTATTTGCTGCAGCTCCAAGTCATCGGCACTCAGAGCATCTAGCTGGGTCCTTCTCACGAGGCAAACCCCCTCCCGTGAGCAGCCGAGGACTGACTTTCACGGAGTCCCGCCTGCGCGCCCCGGCTTCACGCCCACGGCGCTGCAAGCGCCGGGCTCCAGAGAGCGGGTGTCAGCTGCTGCTGCCTCTGCTGCATTTCTAGCCCTTCGCTCCCTTCTCAGTCCCCTCCCTGTCCTCTGCTCCACCCAGCACCCCTCTGGGAAAACGATGGAAGAACCGCTGGCTGGTCCCCAAAGATGATCCTTGGTTTGAACCGTCCTTTTACTACGAATGAAAGTGATTAATCTCAGTGGCACGTGCAGCGCGGTGGCGGCTGCACGTGCCGGTGGTGTCTCTGGTGGTGGGTGCAGGGGCGCAGAGGCGGAAGGGTCAGAGTCCACAGCCCCCGGGACACGTGCAGGACCATCAGGATCCGCCCTGTTGGCTAGGGTGCCCCCCCGCAGCATTCTGCCACCTGTCACTCAACTTGGGCTGACACGTCCCCTCTGCCGGGAAATGCACTCACCTCGGGGGGCTCAAGTCACCTGCCTACCTTGAACCAACCCCAGCCAGCCACTGCCTCCCGTCCACGGCCCTCCTGCCTCTCTGGAGCCTCCTCCCCTCCTGGATGAGTGAAGAGCTCCAGTGTGTCTGCACGTGGGCCCCGCCCACGCGTGGGGTCCGCACACGCTGTCTAGACGCCCACTGGGGAGGAGCTGGGCATATGCCGGGGGCTGGGACCCAGGAGGGGCCCCTCTCTTCAGGAGCATCTGCCCAGTGAGAGCAACCAGAGGGTCAACGAGGTCGCCTGGTTGGGATGGTCCCACGCAACTTACATGGGAAGGGGGTGTGACAGGGCCTTGGGGGGGCAGGACGGCTGGGGGCACTCATGGGAACAGCGACTGCAGGGACGAGAACACACAAGCAGAGGAAAATGAGGGGCACTGGGGCACTCCGGACAGTGTCCAGCTTCTGGAATGTTCTCTCCGTGGCTCCTGGTGGGACTGGCACAGCCTGGCCACCTCTGCCAGGGAACAGGAGGAACGTCACGGGAATGAGCCAGGGTCTCCATAGCCATTTTGACCGGGCCCTGAGGTCTTCTGCAAACTCAGCACCTGCTGGGTGTGGACAGGCCTCCCAGGAGGGCCGCCCTCCCGTCTGCGAGGAGCCCAGCACGGACCGGGGTCACACGGGCCAGTCTGGGGAAGCCCAGAGGACACAGACTTGAGCTGGTGTGGCTGCCAGTTGGACAAGGCTTCCTTGCCTGGCCCAGGCGTCTGCCCACCCCCACCGGCCAGAGTCTCGTCAGGGTGACCACACTGCTTATTTTAACATCTGGAGCCAGGGCCACCGCATCTGCTGTTCCTGCTGTTCCCAGATTTGGCGATGCAGCGCCTCTCAGCATCCAGAGGCTGACATCCTCAAGTTACCCTTTTTTGTCGCCTGCCCTGTCAGCCCCTCTGGTGCCCCATCAACCCTGACACTTGAAGGACAGGTGGGTAGGGGACCCAGTGGTCCTCGGCCCTGTCTGCTCCAGCCCCGGATGCACGTCCAGGGGCGCCGTGGGCTGGAGTCCCCGAGGGCCCGCCTTTCTTCTCTCCCACGTGCACGTGATACGAAAATTGATTGGACCAAGTCCCTGGGCAGCGCTGGCTCCCCGGTCTCTGAGGAGGGGTGGTGCGGACACTGAGGACCCGGGGGACGGGGTGAGGGCCGGGCTCTATGCTGGCCAGCTGGGCCAGTGCTCCTCACAAGACGACGCAACCAGACACCTCTCAGAGGCCAGTGGCCTTATTTAGAATTCCTTGCCAAAGTTTGGATTTGTCGTAAATAAACTCAATTTTCACTCCCTTCACACAAATTGTCTTTTTTTGGAACTGGTTAAAAAAAAAAGAAGGAGGAAAACAAGTGCATGGAAGATGAGGAAATCGGAGGAGCGTGACTCATGCGCAGGCTCCGAAACTGAAACCAGGGGCCGGCACAGGGCCCGCTGGGCTCAGTGGCCATGACCAGGGCCTGGAAATGGACCATCTGAAATGCGTCAAGTGCCACGAGGAGCAGCTGCAGCAAGTGATGGGCAGAGCCGGCTGTTCCTGCGCAAGGACGTGGGGCAGAGCCCTGGGCAGGCGTCCTCGCCAGCCAGGGGTCTGAGTTCCCCCAGAAAACGCGGTGGCTTTGACCTGGCTGCTGGCAGCAATGTCCCATCTGCCCCAGGGAACCCCACTGACTAATGGAGAAGCCACTGCCCACCTTCCCCGCCCGTGTGCCCAGAAAGCCTTCGCACCCATTCCATGGCTTTGGCTGCCCCGAAAACAGCAACGACATCACTGAGAGCCCCACCCAGACCCTGGTGGGAAGCCCTCAGGGTCGCTGGATTGTGAAGTATTTAACCTGAGAGAGGGATCTGAGTGGGTCTGGAAGGGTCTGGTCTTTGCCCTTGGCTCCTGGGAAGTGTCTGCCGGACTGGGGAATGTCCTGCCTGACGACAGTGTCGTTCATGCGTCCCTAGGGGTCTGGCCACCACACAGTCTAACAGCGTAACGGAGGGCGGGAGCTTTGGGTCATGTGCTTGACCTCCCGTGGAGATGGCGGTCGAGGTCAGCCCCATGGGCAGCCAGCCCGGTCTCTGGGACTGAGCCCCAGTGAAAACTTAGGGTGCTGAGCCTCAGGGGAGCTCCCCTGCTGGGCTGTACTCCACGTGCGCGGCTGAACACTGTCCCCAAGAGAGAAGGGCATCCTGGCCCCAAGGGGAGAGGACGGCAGGGCCTGTGCTCCATCCCGGCAGCCCCACCCTGGAGGATTTTAGTCCATGTCTTTTCCACATAACAAACCCCAGCTGCGAGGCTAAGGGCCTTTCTGGGCGCTGTGAGTCCTTTGGCAGGTTACTTAGCCTCAAAGTGGTCCTGGACCTTCAAACCCGCAGCTGGTCTCAGAAGTGGGAGTGGTCCTGGGGACCCAAATGCTACAACTGGTGTCAGAAGGAAGAAGAGTCCTCGGGAACCCCAAAGGGTAGAGTTGGTGTCAGAGGTGGGAGGCCCTTGGACCCACAAATGCTGTACTTGGTATCGGGAGTGAGGGTGGCCCTGGGGACAGCTCCCACCCAGTTCACAAAAGCGGGCTCTCGTCACCGGCCCTGGAGGGGGCTCAGGAGGGGTCTGGTGGCCCAGCAGAGGAGGGGACAGGTCGGGCCCTGGGTCCTGCCCACTCCCTCTAGTCCTAATGCTCTGATACCTGGGCCACAGGGCGAAGGGACGGCGTTCTGCCGCCCGCAGGAAGATGCTGGGGACAGTGCCCGAGACATCTCCACGGCCACATGGCAGGGTGATCCACGCCCTTAGAGGAACCCGTGTTTAAAAATGCTGAATGCGGAGAAGGAAGCACAGAAGTAGGCGAGGCGACAGAAATAGGCGCGTGCAGATGACACGAGGCCTTCGTAGGCACAGAACTTTCTGCCAGAGACCCCGAAATACGGAGGCGGGGAGGTGGAGCAGGGTGCAGCCTCCTTCCTTCGCCCCGCCCCCCGGGCATCAGAGCCGGAGCTCGCTGAGCCAGAGTCCAGGCAGGGAGGGCCCCAGCCCAGGGGCCAAGGGCCTCTGCACCCGAAGGCCTAGCCCGCAGCTCCTGGTCAGGAAGCCCCAGGCACCGCTGACGTCGGCCCCCCCTCCGCCGCCCAAGTTCTGCTTCCCCACGGCCGGCGAACCACAGCGGAGCCAGCAAACTCTCTGGGAAGGTCCCGAGGGCAGTGTTTCGGACTTTGCAGGCTGGGCGGCAGTCTCTGTACACCCACTCAGTGCGGTCCTTGTAGCACAAAAACAGTCACAGGTGATATGCAAATGAGTGGGTGTGGCCATGTGCCAATAAAACTTTGTTTACAGAACAGGGGGCTGCAGGATTAGGCCCACAAACACTAGTTTTCAGACCCCTGGCCTAGAGAACAGCTCTGCAGCCGGAAGCATCGCTCAGTGTGCTCTCCAGCGCCCCCCCCACCGCCCCCTGCTGCCCTCTGACCTCATGACCTCTCGGTCCACTTGCAGTCTGGGACCCAGACAGCCAGGCCAAGCAATTAAAGTGCTGGATACCCAGTTACCCCACCACTGCAGGGAAGCAATGGAATTTTTTAAGTATAAGTATATTTTGTGCAAAACATGGGGTGTACTTACACCCCGGGGTGTCTGTTGTCTGTCTAAAATGAAAACACAGCTGGGCACCCGGCACTCTCTCTGAGGCGCTATCTGGGGGCAGCGAGAGCCAATGCATTCCACAGAGACCCTGAGCCCTCTGTCCCGGCCCCTCCCCTGAACCGGTGATGCTGCTAAAGCCTTGGAGAGGGGAGAAGGATGAGGGGGAAAGAAAGAGGAGGAAAGAGAGGAAAAGAGAGGGAGGGAGAGAGGGAGGGAGGGAGGGAGGCAGATGGAGAAGGGACAAAAAGGGGGAAAATCGGATGGGGGAACCACCTCGTGAATGAATTCCTTTGTGTCAGTCACCCACTGCAGCGTAACAAACACCCACACCTGCTGCAGCGGGAACAGCACCTGTGCATCGGCCGGCCATTCTGGGGGCCGCTCAGGGTCACTCGACCTCACTTCAAGATGCCACCAGGCTGCACCCTGTCACAGAGATGGTGGGGAAGGGCCCGCTCCTGAGCTCACACGGGCGTTCAGCAGAGTCCAGGCCCTCACGGCTGCAGGACCCAGGTCCCCACCTCCTTGGCACGTGGCCCTCTCCTCCCCCAAGTCACGTCGCATAGCATGTGGGTTTCAGGTGGGTTACCTCCCCCACCTCTCTGTCTCTGTTTAGAGGCTCCTGTGGTCGCCCTGGTACCACCTGGCTAACCCAGGGTGGTCTTCCTGTTCCAGGATCAACTCACTAGTAACCCTGACAATCTCTGCATACCCCCTCGGTATGTCAGGCGATGTATTCAGAGAGCAGCATCCCATCACAGCGGGCCCTGGCTCTCCCCCAATGCCACCCACACGACAGGGACACACGCCACTGGGGACCCAGTGGTGCCCTGGACAGACACGGCCCTGTCCCTGCACGTGACTTGGGAGAAGGCTGGCATTTGCCCGGGAAACACCTGTACCATGGGCCCTGGTCCCAGTCAGTGCTGCTCCAGGTCCATGGGGGTATGTAGGGCAGACATCCAGTTCCCAGACCCCGGGGCCAGAGGCTCACCATCACCTGGAAGCACAGTGCAGGGTCCTGAACAGAAACTCACCACACCCAGAGGTCATGGGGCACAGCCCTTGCAAAACCAGCCTCCGTCCCCGCAGGGCCCAGGACTAAGCCCGACCAATCGCATGCCGCCACCCGTGCTCTTGGTGGCGGCTGTTCTGTTTTCTCTGGATGCACCTGGGGCTCTTTTCCATCGCAGTGACTTGGGTCCCAATAACCTGAGTGACATTTGGCAGCCATCAGGTCCAGCCGTGGGAAGCTTGCATGACCTGATGCCCTTCTACCCGGTGTGGCCGTCACATGCTCCACGACAACCCCCCATGATAATCTGCACTCTCCAAGATGCACCGGCTCCTTAGCCTGAACATACCCACCATAACATGGTCCACAAGCGGCTCCGTGGATCTCAAACCAGCCACGCAAACCAGGATGGCAGGTGAGGGTCCCATGAGGACTCCACCCCCTGGGAAGCACAGGGCTGGTGACAGAGTTGTCCCCACAGGGCGTGAGCAGACGTGGGGTCCTGTTCTTGGGGAAACAGGCTCCAACAGCTTCCCTGGGAGACCCCATGTCCCACTCTTCCCGTCTCCCGGTGACCCAGGGATCCTGCCTTGTCCGCGCTCCAAGTTTACATGAGCAGGACAAATAATGGCCGATATCTTTTAGACAAGGGGCACAGCTAACGCGGTTTCCACGCCATCAATCCATGTCCCTTGGTGATCAGAGGGGCCGGCAGGGGCACAGATTGGGAGGGGCATGTGGAGGAGGAGGACAGGAGGCTTGGAGAGGCCTCTCTCCTCCCCCTCCCCAGGGCACCCAGGTAGCCACAGCGGTGCTGTGCCCGCCGCCCACCTCCCACGCCCCGGTTGGGTGTAGTGACCCAGGCTCCCAGCCTCTGGGGCGGGACAGTGGGTGGGGGATGCTGTATCTGCCCCGCACCATAACACGTCTAAGTTCCTGCTAACAGGGAGTCGCTGTGGTTCTCTTACAAGGACCGTCATCCTGTCAATAGAGCCATCATTCTACCTTGCACTGCAGCTTTTTCTGTAAAAGGAGCTAAATCACCCTGGTCTCCTCACATGCCGGGAAGCACGGTGGAGACAGTGCAGGGGACAGGGAGTGGCCAAAGTCCACGTCGCCAGCAACTGGCATCTCTACAGAGAAGTGAGGGGGGATAAGGTCCAGGATGTTTTCTCAAATGACCTGCACGCCAGGACGCCCCTTAAAAGATGTTTTCGCAAAACTTAAATCCCCAGCAACCACTTGGTTTGTCTTGGGTTTGGCTTCTTCTCCAAAAAAGAGAGGACCAAAGAACATTCTGGAAAACCGTGCCTGCTCACTCGGGCATGTGCCGGCTCTCCCACGTTTTCCCGCCACGTGGCCTGGTGGGCTCTGGCGGAGGAAAGCGCAGCTGGGTGAGACTGGGCCATAGGACTTCTGCCTGGTGGCAGCTTGGGGACACGTGCGGGGCAGCAGTGTCCCAGGAGCCGGCAGACTTCCGTGCCAACAAGACGCAGCTCTCGGTGAATAGTGACAGGCTCCAGGAGCAGGTCGTTGCCAGGGAAGCTCCCGGGTGGCAGCACATGGCTGGGCCCCAGGTCGCCATGGGGTCGGGGCTGGAACCTCCTAACACGACCTCCTCAGCTCTAGCATCTTCCCACAGACCTCGCTGCCCTGCCCCGAGGCCGGGAGGGGCGCAGGGGTCTGAGAGCAGGGCCCTCCTGGGGCCGGTGCTCTAATCCACTGTGCAATGGCTCCTAATCCCTCTTCAGTGCTGAGTGTGTGGAGACCGCTGCCGTCCGCCGGCCTCCTCCCTGGGCACGTGCTGGGTGCAGAGACAGACAGCTGGCCCCCGCCCAGCGCTCCTGGCGCGGCCCACAGGCAGCACAGGCCCCTGCGCTGGGACAGGAGGGGCGGGGTGGCTGTCACCGCATAGCCTGGAGCACACCGGCCGCCTTGGCGGTGCTTCTGAACGCAGTCACCCTCCTCCCAGCTGAACGCCGGGTGCCATCGCCACCCTCAGATGAGGACACTGAGGCTCAGTGGGACCACAGGCACTGCTGGGGATCACACAGTTGGTGCCCTGTGTCTGACCCGGGAGCTGCAGAAGAAGCCCGGGCTCCAGAAGTGTGGGTGCCGAGGCCTGTGCCACAAAGACCCAAAAGTAGGGACCGAAATACCATGGGGCCACTCACAATGGCCGCCGAAAGCTGAAACAGCCTGGACGCCCGCCAGTGGGGAAGCGGTGGGACGCTGCTTGGCCCAGGAGGCCACCACCCGCAGAGGCCCCACAGCGAGGGGGTGCGCTTGTGGGGGGGAATCGGCATAACTGGCAGGCCACTGAGTCGACAGCAGACTGACCCTCACGGGGGGGGGCCAGTGGGGGGGTGGCAGGGAGGGGAGGGGTGCAGTTGCTTCCCAGCCAGGCTTCCCGCTGCGACAGGAAACCGAGAAGGAACCTCTCTGGTGACAGCTGCACAACGCGCAGGTGCCCAAGGCCACCGAGGCGGGCCGTGGAGGAAAGTTGACTTCACGTTATGGAAATCCCACCTCAATAAAATCATATTTAAAGTGTTTGCAGAGACAGGAGCCCCTCTTATGAAATCCTAACATGCCCTGTGGCCACTGACACGAATGCTACCAGCTTGTGACTTGGTGGGACCCTGGAGTTCCTTTGTGAGAGAGGGCTTAGGAAGGCAGCAGGGGCCAAGGGGCTGGGGCAGGGGCAGGCGGGAGCCCCCCCGCCCCGTAGCCAGCAGTCTTGGGCTGCCGTGAACTGCAGCCTCTCACTGGAGGCAAGTGAGGGTCACAAAAGGCAGGGAGAGCCCAGAGAGGCCTGGCCATTGTCCCAGTAGAGCTGCTGGCCCAGGACTCAAATGACGTGAGGGAAGGAAAGGGTGGCCCCCACACTGTCTGGTGCCTCCCCCCAACGTGGGTGGGGGCTGGGCAGGGGAGCTGCCCAAGTCTGGGCAGGTCCCCTGGGGAGTCCACGGGCGGCACAGTTCTGCTGACTTCCAGTCACCTTAGATAGATTGCTTAACTTGCCCTGCCTCAGTTTACCCATTTGTGAAATAAGGCTAATGATGTTTCCTGACCTTGAAGGGCTGTCAAGAGAGTTTGTTAATTAAAGTTTCTGAACTGCCTGACAGATGATGGATGAAAGGAACAAACTTATTAATTGGTGGTTTCCAAGCCCGCTGATGCCTTACACCCGCTCCCCACGACACACACACACACACACACACTCACACTCACACTCCACACACAGAGACAAACATGTGCACAGACACACACCTCCAATTCATACCTATACCCACACGGTCCACACACCTGTGCACACCCCCACATGGCCCACACACCTGCGCACACCCCCACATGGACACGCACAAAGACACACACGGTGTGCACCTCCACACACGCACACCTGCACACCCACACATGCAGACACACAAGGGGCTGGTCTCTCTAGGCAACTGTAAGAAAGGGCTTCCGGCTTCACTGCCACAGGGACACAGGGGGCAGTGACCCCAGTGACACAGTCTGGGGAGCGGAGAGCCACTCCCCAAAGGCTTCCACCCCTCAACATTCCCACGGTGGCTCGGTGCTGCTGGGCCCCCCTTGCACTGGGGGGCTCTTCCCAAAAGGTGAACGGATCACGTGGGCAGGTAAGGAGCATTGACGAGTGGGGGTGGGTTCCCCTAATGAGGAGGGTGGGGAGTCAGGGCCCTGGGGGTGGGGAGGGGCTCTGGGGTAGGGCACATGCAGAAAGGGGGCAGAAGGCAAGGCAGGGTGAGGGAACAAGTTGCTTGCTGCCCCCTGGGGTCCTGGGCCAGCATCTCCCGGGGACACTTGTAAGGGAAAGCAGAGCAGGTCTCCCAGGGCAGTTGACCGGGCCCCACTCCCAGGCTCCTCCCAACCTGGGGTTTCTTGGCAGGGGGCTCCACCCAGAGCTCTGGCCCTGGTTTCCCAATTACCCTCCTCCAGCCCAGGGCCCAGAGCAAGGCTGCCTGAGCCACCAAGTCACAGGCTCTGCTGGAGTGTCACAGAAATGAACACACTTCCTCCTGTCCAGCCTAGCTGGCTCTCTAAAGAACCCACACCTTCGGATGGGAGCTACCACGTGCCCAGGCAGGCGGGCATCGAGTTCTTCTGCGTGTGGGCACAGTCCAGAAGATTCTCCTCACATCACAGAAGGGGTGGGCGCTGTGTGAGAAGCCGGCCCCGAGGTGGGTCCTCCCCTCTCAAAGGTAAGGGACTCTGTCCCAAGCACCAGAGGGAGCCGAGGCCTTTGTCACGGGCTGGCCCGCGGTGCTGGGGAATGGGGGGTTCGTCACAGCACACAGAACAGAACACCCCTGCCTGGCAGCCCTCCCTTTTACATAAACATCTCTCTTGCAATAGTGGTTGTGTGTGAACAAAGGCCATGGTGCCCAGGTGGTTCCTCCCGCTTGCCTCTGTCGGCTTCTTGCGACAATTCGGGGGCTTGACTCCGTGAGGGAACCTTCACATTCGGTCCCAGTGACCGCCGGTCCTGGAGGGCGGGCAGGGGACTCGAGGCAAAGCCGAGAGACCATAGTTAGATACTGAGCAGAAGCTCCTTGGAGCCAAGTGGGGCGTCGCCTAAAGGGACGGATGCAGGTGTGGACTTGACCTCCCGTCTCCAAACCACCAGCACCGCCCAGCGCCGTCCCCAACTCACTGCAGCAAGAGGGCATGGTGGTCACCCTTGGGTGCATTCCTTCCTCTGTGGCTGCCCTGGGCCTGTCCCACGGCACACCTGGAGGTCAGGAATGCCCGTCACCTCTGCATCCTGGGCTCCAGTGTGCACTCCATACAGGACCAGGCAGGAAGGAGGTCGGTCCCACGTGCCGGGCGTAGTCCCTTGTTGCACTGCCTTCCCGGGCCGGTGGGCATGGTGCCTCCCAACACCCCTCGCCCCCACTTATCTCGGGACTGGGGAGAGCAGGGTAAATGGGCCAGAGGGCAGCCTCTGGGGCTGCGCGACCCGGCTGCGAGTCCCGGCTCTGCCACCACCTGGCCATGGGACCCTCCCCTCTTCTCCCTGCCTCCCTGGAGAAAGGACGCCATCAACTGCCTACATCACAGCAACGGCAAGGGGGTGAGTGTGCACAATAAAGCCTGGTCTGCAGCGGGCACTCACGTCACCTGTGGGCCTCTGCGGAGGTGGAGGTGAGGCGCCCACGCCTACCGACAAGCCCAGCCTCCAGTCCTTGTGGGGAGAGGGGCACCTGGGACCCGTGGGCAGCCCCCCTCCCAGCCCCTGACCAGAGCAGAGAGGACGGCCGCCTTGGGGCACTTGCCCCTCTCTGAGCCTCAAGGAGAGCTCAGCGTCCTTCTCGACACAGAGCTCGGCCACCAGAGAAGCAGGCATGGGCCCCAAGACCTCTTCCCTGCCCCGGTCCAGAGAGTGCGTGCTCCTGATGCCAGCTGATGGGCTGGCATCTGAGGCCAAGACCCTGCAGGGCCAGGTGGGCCAGGACTCAAGGTCCACACACCCAGGGCCCAGTGGGGAGGGTGCCCCAGCTTCCGGAAGGCTCCGGGCTCCCTGTGGAACGGTCCCCACCTCGGAGCGCCTCGTCACGTGGAGGATCCGTGGCACGTGAGCTGCGGCGTCCGAGACACAGCCCAGGCTCCCCCCCGGGAAGCTTCCGGCGAGAACTGCCCTGCAGTCCCAGACGGGGCTCCGCCTCCTCTAAGTCGATGCCCTGAGCCCTTTGCTGTTATTTGCTCCAGGAAGGCGCCCACCCCTGACCACCGTCCCACGTAAGGGAACACTCGGCCCGAGCTCAGCATGGCCGCCCAGCCGCAGCACATCCAGAAAGGGGTGCCCCTCAGGGAGGGAGGAACCAGGGGTGACGCCAATGGGTCCTCGAGGCCAGGACGCCCAGCGAGGCGACCCAGACAAAAACGACAGCATCGTGCTCGGTTCACAGCAGACGCCCGAGGACGTGGTCAATGAGACAGGAGCCAGCCTGGGGGCCGCAGGAGGCCGGAGGCGGGGACGAGGCCTGACTGTCGGTTGGTGGGTAGCAGGAGGGGTCTCACCGGGGTGGCAGGAGCATCCCACACCCGGGCTACGGGATGGCCATGCACAGGGTGAACTCTCTGAAGACCCTGAAGGGCACCCTGGAAACGGGTGGGTGCTGTGGGCAGCAGAGCACGTCCTGCTGAAGACACACTCACATGCACACGGCTAGCGAGTGGCCTGCCACCCAGAGGTCGCACCCGCCCGGGCTTTGAGTTGGGCCCTCACCCATCCCCCCGGCTTGGCTCCAAGAAGCTCCCAGGAGGGCCTCCGCGGAAGCAGTGACATATTTATTTTTAATTACTAGCTCGGTTGAATAACAGTATCTGTGTCACGGAGACGTCGTCATCCCTTGGTGACACTTCGTTCATTCTTGGCTGCAAAAGAATCTCTCCTGTCGGCCGCCCGCCTCTGCCCTAAAACGGTAGGTGCCCGGCCCACACAGCGCTGGCGTCACGGCCGCCAGGCCCTGCGAGCGGGGCTGGGTTTGCTTTTGTTTTGCTCTGATTTTCCCCGAAGGGCAGTGCGTGACCGAGGGAGTAAGAAGCAAATTTTACAGAGGAGAAGGGAGCCTCGCAGGACAGTGAAAACAGTATGAATGGGCCTCCTGGTCCATGACAGCAGGGTTCAAATCCCAGCTCTCCCACTGGCCAGCTGTGTGACCTTGCACCAATCACCTATCCTCTCTGAGTCTCACATCCTCCTTTGTCACATCCGAGAACACAACACCCGCCTCACAGGTTGCCACGGAGACCCCGAGGGCAGACTGAGACAGTGTGCAGCGGTTGGGTCACTCAGCGCAAAGCCTGGGTCTGGGGAAGGTCTGGCGGCCTCCCCTGCCGTGGGCTGGGCAGGGAAGGAAGAAGGAATCCATCTCCTGTCTGGGCGCTCAGACGCTCAGAGCCGGCTCACACAGCGTTCCTCCCCGGCCTGCCCCAGCGTCATTCCACCAGCGTTCCCTGGGCTTGCGTGCCTGTGGATCCGCCCACGAGGTGCACTCCGCCGTCACTAAGACCGAAGTGGCAACAGCAAAGCCACAAACCAGCTTGCCCGCCTCAGGCCCTCAGAGGCCCCTGCCCTCCTGATCTGGAGACGAGAAGCCCGCAGTTCCTGCGCTCGACTGCGCCTCCCCGGGGCGTGGACTCGGGCCCCTCCGCGCAGGGCGCGGCAGGAAAGTGGAGCTGGCCCCGCGCAGGCTGCCCCACTTCCGGAGCTGACCTGGTTTCCCGCGGCCCTGGGCAGCCCTTCCTGCCCGGCAAGCCACCGCAGGTCGTTTATTACTGTCAGCGGCGACGGGGCTCGGCCGTCGGCCACCGGCCACTGCACCGGCCTCTGCGGCTGTTCCCCGCATTCTGAAAACCGAGGCCCAAATCCCTCCCGGCAAACTGCGCCACCCCTCCCCCACGTCCACGTCACTGGTAACTGCAGTTAAGTCCAGGGGCCAGGTCCTGAAGAGGCCACACACTTGCCCCGAACAGACAACCGGGCGCTGATCTCTGGCAGAGGGCTGGCCAGGCTCTGTCTTTTTAACTAAACCGTTCACTGTCGGCCCCCTGTGGATTCACAAGCACTGTGAGGTGTAACAGCCGGTCCCGCGGACACTCCCCCATCCCCTGGAGGCCACGTCTCCGGAGAGGGTTACAGCACAGTGTAAATGTGCCACCATGGTGTGCCACCACGATCCCACTGTCGACCCCGGCGGACTGCTGGCGTGCCCCACCCGTGACCACTACGAACAAGGCTGCCGTGAACACGTGTGTGCTGGTCCGTGTGAGGACACACGCTCCGAGTCTCCGGCCTCAGCGCCCACGAGGGCAGCGGCCCTTCTCCTGTCGGAAGACGCCGCTGACCTGCTTTCCAGACGGGCTGGGACACGTCCAGCCACCAGCCCTGGGGCCAGCCCCTCTGCATCCTCCCCAGCGCATCCTCCCCTGGACTGGGTGTCCCTGCCACCTTTTATTATCCCAGCCCCGGCCAGGCGGGGGTGCTCGCTCGCTGCGGGTTGCACTTCCGTTTCTCAGGATGGTGAGCGCCTGCCCCGCCCCCACGCTGTTTTTCCATCCCTGCATCCTCCTCGGTGAGGGGTTCCTTCGAGGCCTTACCTGCTTCTAACCAGATTGTCTGAGTTTCTCAAGCGAATGTGGAGGGTTTATTTCCTAGTTTTCACCACTGAGGTTTGAGAGAGCTCAGGTAATGTGCACACTAGTCCTTTGTCGCGTCCGTGGTCTGCCAGCACTCTGTGTCACCTGGAGCTTGTCTGCCCATCTGCTTAAGAAACGGAGTCTCTCGAAGAGCAAATTTGACATTTTTGACGGGGTCCAGCTTAGCAGTTTTTTTTTTCCTTTTAAGGAATTGGGGTTCCCCTGCCAAGTGGAAGAATGCCCCCAGCCCCGTATCTTACGTTCTCCGTAGTTTCCCCTGGAAGTTTTGTGGTTTCACATTGTGCATTGGGTTCCGAACGCCTTGTGAGTCCATTTTGCGTGGAGGCAAAACTGGCGCCGAGCTGCCCCTGTATCTCTGGACTGGGAGTGTGCGGTGGCTCCCACCCTGTTCGCTGAAAGGCTGCCTTCCCTCCGCTGCACTTGAACCTGTGTCAGAAGCTGCCCAGGTGTGTTCGAGGGAGACCGTCTCCGGATGCTATGCTCCGCTTCCTCCGCCTGGGGGGCCTCTGTGCCCCACCCGTGCCCCACCTGTGCCCCACCTTCTCCGGCGCTGAGCAGTAGAAGCAGCTCAGACTGACTCCTCGTGTTTTATTATTCTGTTTCCAGGCAGTTGTAGCCATGCCAGTTTCTTCTCATGCGGACTTTAGAATAATCGTACCTGCGGGCACAAATATTCTGCTGAGGTTTTAGGAGCTGCGTTAAACCGCCACGTCAGTTTGAGGGGACGGACCTTGTCTCGCCATCTGACCCTCCGGTCCAGGACCAGGATGGCTGCCGTGGGCACAGCCCCACCTCTCCCTCAGCGGCACGTGCGTTCCCTGCACGCAAGTGGTTAACGTAACATTTTGTTAAACTCACACCAAAATATTTCCTTTCTGAGTCATTGTCAATGGCGCTGTATTTTTAATTCTGGCGCCTGTGTGTTCATTGCAAGGAGAGACAGAAAATGAAACACGATCCATCCTTGTACATTTAGCTTGTACCCCACAACGCTGCTGAACTCACTCACTGCTCCGAGAGTTTTTTATAGACCCCAGGAGATTCTCTTCACAGACCATCACGTCGTCTACCTGCAGCAGCCAACACGGTTCCGTCTCTTCCTGTCCATGTGTCTTTACTTCCTTTCCTTCCTGTGCCACGCCGGCCAGAACCCCCAGCACCACCGGCGTGTGGAGAGCAAACGCCCTTGACCTGTTCCTGACCTCAGGGCAAAGCCTCCAGGGTCCCAACACTGAGTGTGAGGCCAGTCGAAGGCTTTGGTAGGTGTCTTTCGCCACGCTGAGTGAGTGCCCGTCTATCCCGACATCCCCAGGAGTGCTATCGTGGATGGGTGCTGAACTTGTCAAATGCAGACAGCCGCACGACTCTTCCTCTCCAGCCTTTCCGTGTGAGAGCTGCACTGACTGGTTTTCCAGTATTGAACCATCCTTGCTTCCACGCAATAAACCCCATTCAGTCACGGCATACACATTTTACATACAGCTAACATGTATTTGCCAATATTTTGTTAAGGATTTTTGGGGGGTCCATTTTCTCATGCGACATGGATTTCTATTTCCTCTGGGGGGACTGCCTGTGCGTGCCTTTCACGGCAGGACAGTATCGGTGTCACAACGTGACTGGAGAATGTCAGCATTGGACAGCGCCTTCCAGATGCCAGGACCGCCCCCTGGGACCATCCCACCCTCTGACCTAAACCAGGGCCTCCGTGAAACAGCCGGAGAACGCCCTGCAGGGGCGGCCCCCACCCCCCAGCCCCGCACCTGCACAGTGCTGGGAAGCAGCCCACCGGCCTTAGAGCCAGGCAGCCCCCCACGCAGCAGATTCACCCAAAGCCAGGTTCCGACTCCATCCTGTGAGCACAGCGACTGGACTCTGGAGTGGACGCTTGTTCTGAACACCGATCCCTTCTCCTGCAGTCGGAGCTCCTCACCTTCACAGGCCCCCAAATGCCCCGACACACATGGTCACATGCACACACACCAACCGCACACGCACTCACCACACTCACAGCACACACATCACATACACACCCGCACACACCCAGCGGACACACCCCTCCCCCACATCTGCACATACCCCCTACACAGGTTCCAACACTCACACACCTATTTCTGGACAGTGTTCCTGGAAATGTCCATTCGAACCAGGCCCTGGTGATTCCCGGTCTCTCGTGCCCCGTGGGGCCCGGGGTGGCTGGGCTGTCAGCGTCGGGGGTGGGTTCTGGGGTGCAGGGGAGTGAGGGAAGGCCCTGCCCTCAGGCAGGTCCCATGAGTGCGTGCTCCAGAGGGGCCATTGGGGTGTCTGCCACCCAGGTGTGCTCACATGGGCGTTGAGGACCATGCTGGACACCTTCGCCCAGGTCAGCCCTCCCTGCCGGCAGGGGGCCCAGCCCATCCTGCTCTTGCACTTGCTGGTCTTACCTCCCCTCACCTGACGCCCTGCCTCTGACACCCGTGTTAGAAGGGAGAAGACTCTGTCCCTCTGCCTCGGTCCCCAATCACTGCATGCGTGATGACCCAGCGAGGGATGTACCCATACAGGTCCACCTGTCACACCCCCCTCGAGACTCTGGGACCTTGAAAAGGCAGCGGCAGCCCCCACCTGGCTCCCCGTGCTGCCTCTGGTGGTGGCTGGGCCCTGGGTGGATGCCCACTGCTGAATTAGGAGGGCCCACGCCGGGCTGCCCTCCAGGGAGCCCAGGCCAGCGGAGTGCACTGCCCGAGGCAGGCTCTGGCAGGGGCATGGGCTTGACCACACTGACCGCTCCCATGCCAGCGTCCAGAGGAGAGTGCCTGGCATGGCAGCCGTGAGCCCCATGGGCTCCGGAGCACCCCGAGGCGGCACTGAGAGGATAGATCTTACCCCTGGTGTCAAGGACCCCCCACAGGCAAGAACATACACTCATACTCATCAGCGCTGCTTCACACTGATCCCGCGTGGAAACTGGGCACATTCTGTCTGTACTGGGTTAAACTAAACGTCTCCTCACTACAGTTGATCTCACCTGATTAACTTCCTTTCTGTTAACCGGGCTCCTGGAAATTGTCAAAATACAAACGTATGCTATTTGTATCGGACAGCACCGGTCTCCACCCTGATAAAAGGAGCTTGATCTGCCACAAGCTCCCGCCACACCGGTCAGAACCTGCCCCTTTCAAGTCTGCACGGCGTCTGCTCGTGGTTGGAAGCTCCCGAGAACGGACATGAATTAGAAGTGCGTGTGGAGTGAGTGACAGCAGAGGTTAGGGCATTTTCTTTCCTGCCTGTCACCGACCTCCCTGGACATCTGCCCACCTGCCCGCCCACCTGCCCGCCCGCCTGCCCGAGGTCTCACGTGCCAACCAGAGCCTTCTCCCTCTGATGCTCTGGCTCTGGCTCCAGTCAAGCACTCCCTAGTGCCCGGCAGGTGTCCACTCTGTCTCAGTCCCCAAGACGGCCGAGGGGGAGAGACGGCCTCAGCCTCACTAGAAGGCTAATAAGTTTGCCTTCTGCCCCCAGAGTCCCCAGCCGAGTCTCCCTGTTCTCCCTAAACGGCACCCTTGCCACCCACCCCACTGCCAGACCTGCGCCACCTGCTTTCACGTTCTCTCCCCATCTGCAACCACCCTTCCTCCAAGACACTTAAAAATTGGGTGTTCTAGCTCCCATTGAACTGGTAATGACTGAAAGACTTCCATGGCATAATGTTTCCTGAACATGTCTGCCTTCCAATTATAACTCGACTCAAGCCAAAGCAATGAATCTCTAACGGTGGAATTGAAGAAGAGATTCAATTCCAGGTTGAAGAAGAGACACATCTGCTTGAGTCAGAACAGGCCCTGCCCTGAAGACTGGCCTTGGCAGGGCATTCCTCTCCCAGCTCTCAGTGTGACGTCAGGGATGAGTGACCACAAGGACAAGCCTCGGCACCTCAAGGGCACTGTGCCACGTGGACACACGCACTCGTCCACAGATGACATCTGAGTGTCCCCTGTGCACCAGGCACTCTTCCCAGGAGTTAGTGAAGAACAGGACACAGGCCCCGCCCACAGGCCGGCGCTCCAGTGCACTGCAAAGTGGACACACTGCCAGCTACGAGGTCCTGGCCCCGCTGCCACGCTGTCCCCTCTAGAAGCCCTTGAGGTCACACACAGCCAAGCGTGGCTCTCCTCAGCAGCTGCACCGCCCAGGCAACTGCCCACTCGGGGCTGGAAACGACGGGAAGGCAGAGAGGCAGCAGCCTTGCCAGGACAGCCCTCCTTGGCTGGCCACCGAGAGAAAGTGCCACAATTGGCAGGAGTCCCAGTGAGTGGACCGAACAAGCAGGGGGAATGGTGGGCTGGGGAGGGCGCAGCACAGATGGACCCTGCCTGGCTGCCACGAATCTTTCTCTGGGGGGCAGGGGGCACAACACGAAGGGACACAGTGCAGGCATTGAGTGGGGACACAAACCTGAGGCCTGCCCCTCCCCCCACCCCCGTGGGTCCCCTGGTGGGACCCTGTCCTTGGCCAACAGGCAGCCCTCCACTCCCAGTTGTCTCTGGGTCGCAGAGGAGACGTGTATCAACTATGAAGTCCCCACGGGTGAGTGGCGGGCTTCTGGCCTCTCACGTTCCCTGGGGGGCTTTCGAAAGCAAGGGAATCTGGAGCTCAGCACAGCCCCATTAACTCAGCCAGCCCAGAGGCTGTTGGGAGGCGACTGGGAGAGACAGCTGCCCTAGCCCTGGCCCCCGGCAATAGCAGGGGACAGAGTCCTCACTGCACTCTCCTAGAAAAAGGGCTTTGGGGATGACGGGGAAGCACCGTACTGTTCCTGGTTGGTTGCTGAGGTGCAGAGTTGCCCCCACCCAGGGGCTGGAGCAGCCAGGCCTCAGGAGGCAGATCTGATCCAGTCCAGACGTAGATGGACATCCAGGTAGCCAGGGCCCCACCCCCGGAGGGCCCCTGGGGCTCTGGCAGGCACCCTGTAGCCTCTGACTTTCTATGAACAGAGAGCTGGTCTGAGTTATGTAACCGCCGCTCCCCACTCGGCCTCCTGACTCGCCGGCTCTGCGGCTCCTGGCAGGGGTCTCAGAGAGAGCGAGTCCACCGGCTGCACCATCTGTGTGCTCAGGGGAGGCCCCGCCCCCGCCTCGGTCCCCACCCCCCGGGTCTGACTGGCATCAGGCAGGAGAAACCCTCTCGAGCCAGACTTCAAACACGAAAATCTAGATCAAGGATATATTTGGCTTTCCAAGCTAATCTGCACATCGGCTTGGTCTCCACTGACTTGTAACCCTTTGAAGAAAACTGGGCAACTACGCGTGGAAGGCAGGTGACTCTTATGTAACCCCAGACAGAAGCCCCAAGGTTCTGGAAGGCTCCGCAGCACCGTGCCGGCCGGTCGGCTTGGGGCCTGGCATCTACCCACTTCACCACGACCCGGGGTGCCGCCTCCCCACATGCCCAGGCACCCTGGGGCCTACCCACAAACAGTCCGAGGGCTCACCCCAGCCCACTTCTGCCAAACGCCTTGATGGTGCCCAGGTCAGTGGGTGGAGACGACAAGGCCAGCAAGGGGTGCTGCCGCTTCACACCACCCAAGTGACCCTGGCCAGGCGGAGGTGCCAACAGCAGGAAAGCAAGCTGACCCCTCTCCAGGGACCAGAGGATGGACAGACGTCTCAGGGAGGCCTGGGGCTGTCCAAGCTGCCAGCCCTGCTCCTTCCTTACCATCTTCCTCAGGGCGCAGACAGAAAGGAAGCAGGTGATTATAATAAATCAACAGAAGGGCAGACTGGGAGGAGCCTGCCACCCCCTCCTGCACTCGGCCAGTGGATCCCCTGGGTGGTGGGGTGCTTGAGGGTAAGGGGCACGCCCCTGTGGTGGAAAGATTTGAGCTGCCTCCTAAAATGGCGATTCGTTCCAGCGTCATTGTCCCTGACAAGAATCCCAGCCACGACGCCCCGTGGTTCCCAGCTGCACACACGGGCGTGGGCAGGACTCGCTGGAGGGCCGTGTGGTGGACAGAGCATCTGACCGGCCTCCAAAGCCGATGGAGGACCCTGTGGGCAGGGCTGCCGACAGCCGACCCACTGGGGCTCCCCTCGGCAAGGCTCAGAGGTGGCGCCGCGTGCTTGGGGAACTGGGAACTGCCCGGTGAAAGAAAAGTGTGTGACACAATGTTGTAATACCCCCACCCCCACCGCAGCCGCATCCCAGGGCCTCCCGGACAGAAGGGAGTCACAGAGCCTGGGGGAGAGCAGACAGAGCAATGCCAGGGGATGGGAAGAAGCAGCCACCGTGGCTGGGCAGTGAACTCCTGAGGACAAAAGCCTGGCACTCACCGGCCCCCGACAAGCAGTGAGGGTGCTCACCATGGAGCCGCCCTCGGAACCGGGCTGCTGCTGAGTAAGCGGCCCCCAGCTGCTCTTGGTGCTTGCGGAGGGCAGCCTCCGTCCAGGCGGCTGGGAGCGCTGAGGGCCTCCTTCAGGGGCCACCTGGACCCGTGTTGCAGCAGGTCTTCGAAGCTTTGCTACCACTCCTCCCCCTCCCCTGAAAAGGCATAAAAACAGCTCAAAAAGCCTCTGGTCCATTTCCCCTCCAAGAAAGGAGGGGCTCCCTGCAGAGCTCCCCTCAAAAGCAGAACCAAAACACCAAGCCCAGGCCACGTCCCCGAAACCAGAGCTGAGAGCCCCTCTCTCAGCTGACACCAGAGTCATCCCCCTCTGCTGCCTGGACTCCAGGTCCGACCGACGTCTGCCTGCCACAGCCGGGCTCCACGCCAGGCAGCAGGAGGCCCGGGCTCACCTGGGAGCTGGGGACCCAGCAGAGGTGACGGGCTGGCTTCGAGGCAAAAGCGCCTTTCGGGTCTGGACCGAGCCATCCCTGCTCTCGGGCAGCAAGACTGGCACCCGGTGCAAGGCAGGGCACACCGGCCTGCCTGTAGGCCCAGGGATGGCTCTCACACACGGCAGAGCTCTCGGCTGTCAGCCTCCCACGCAGGTGACAGCCAGTCCTCTGAGACCCACTCACAGAAAATCTCTTGTGCTAACAGTGAAGGGAAAAAAAACAAAAGGTCAAACTTCAAAATCAGCAACAGAACTATTTCCTAAAGCAAAACCCCAAGAAGGGCTCGTGTGGGGATGCTTTAGGGGAACTGTGCTCCAGAATTCTGGACCAGCTTTCTTCCGTGATATTTACTCTGCTCTCCTCTTATCAAAATGTACTAATCTCTCAATCTAGCAACTTAGTAATAAAAAAATGTCTGTTCAAATAACTTGCAGGCAGGCAAAGCAACCCAGTGCAGACAGGAGCTCAGAGGTCGGGTGGGGCCTGCCAGGCCTCCCCAAGGCCCGGGGCTCTGTCTGAGACAGAGGGCAGGGTGCGAGAGGGGTCGCGGGCACAGCCTCTGCTCCATTTTGTCTGCGCACGGAGCCTTATCTAGTCCAGGCGCAGGAACAGATTCCGGGGAGCCAATGCTGACACCGGCCGCCTCACCATTAACCTTTCCAAGCCCACGCCGGCCAACAAGACCCCGCCTCTCGGAGAAGGGAAGCCGCTTTCCAGAAAAAGGCCCGTGATGACATTTGACAGTTCTCACTGGCAGTCCTAAACAGTCTTTACCCGAGTGGGGAAGCGTCTCCTGTGTCGAGGATAGCTAGGACATGCGGGTGAGCTCTGTCCCCTTTCGATTTCTCAAAATCAGGACGCGTACTCGATCCTCCTGGGGGCTCGTTCCCCCCGCTCTGACCGGCTGGCGGCGGGGGTGGCTCGAGCGGCCGCCCCAGCGGCCTCCCCAAAGCGGGAGAGCAGTGCATCCCAGTGGACGAACTCGGGAACCGCACGCTGGCTCTCGCCGCCTCCGCCTACGTCCTCTCCGCTCTCGCTGGCAACCTGGGACCCAAACGCACCAGCTCCGCGGAGCCCCCAGCAGGAGGGCTCGGGCTCGGAGGCCGCCTGCCCCGTCAGAGGATAGCTGTGCCATGCTCAGCTCTCAGCGGCCCGAGGCAGGGGTTGAAGCCGACCGCCCACGCAGGCGGGCAAAGTTTCTGAAAAGGGGGCTTCTTGGGCACCCCCCACCGCCGGCTCGAAGCCCCATTCCAGCTCGCCCTGGAGTCCGAGACACAGACAAGCCCCGGGGCGCTCCCACGGGTGTTTCAGTATGTAGCTGGGGGGGGGGAGTGCCCGCTCGAGCTCCCCTAGAACCCCAGCATCTCGCGCCCCAGCTGCCCGCCAGCTGTGCGCTCCCATGGAGCCCAGAGGTCACCGACAAACAGCTGGATGGGCAGGTGGAAACCCAGGAGGCCCCTGCTCAGCCCTGGTGCCCAGAGTAAGACGAAACCGGGGCTTGGGGGCTGTTTGTTTCTGCTTTCCTCCAACTCCGCCCTGCCGAGCTCTCGCTCGGAGCAGGGAGCTCTGGCTTTCCTCGGCAGCCCCAGCCCCCGCCCTGGGTCCACGGCCCGCCGCTCCCAGCCGCCGCCGTCTCGCTCCGGGCCGGGGATGAGGCGCGCCGGGGCGGCCCGCCAGGTCACTGCGCTGCTGACGCCGCGAGGTGCCCGCGCCCCTGCCCGGACCTCAGACTCCTGGAGCCCAGGAGAGCGGGCCGCTCCCCGCGGAGCCGCTGGGCTCGGAGCTTCAGACTGGCGCCCCGACCCGGCTCCCGGTGCACCCCGTTGGCCGCTCGCGGGGAGCGGGGAAGGAGTCCCTTTATTTGCAACACTGAGGAAAGCGCCCTTCCGCCCAGCCCGGCACCCACGCACCCACCAGCACCAGGGCGCTGGCCGGGTCGCTCACCTGAGTCCTAAAAGCTGTTGAATCCACATGGTCACGTTTCGGGGAGCGGAGCCTCAGACCTTGCTCGCCCCGGCCATCTGCGCGGCTCCCGATCCCGCTCGCTTTCGTCCCGCCGCGCCGGTCTCTGGCTCTCGGTCCGCCGCCCGCCGGCCGCCGGCCGCGGGGCGCAGAGCGAGTCAGAGCGCGGCCGCGCGGGGCTCCATGCCGGCCGGCGCGCCGCCGCCGTTGGGGCGCATGGCTCAGGCTGGGCGGCCCGCGGGGGCGCACATCCTCCGGCCGAGGCGTGGGGCTCGCAGCCCCCTCTGGGGGAGACCCAGCGAAGGCAGCGGCGAGGCCCGTGGGGAAGGGGGAAGCTGGCCCGGGAGAGGGACGCACTCCCGCGCTGCGGCCGTGCAGCGAGGGTCGCAGGACCAGCGGCTTCGCCCTCCCGGGCGGCGAGGAGGGAGGCCGGGCAGCGCCTCCGCGAACGGTGCGTGTCTCTAGCCTCCAGTCGGAGCCCCGCGCCGAGGGGGCGGCGCAGTCCGGGAGTGGGGGGGAGGCGGTGACTCGAGAGGACGCTGGTCCTCTCCGCGCGCCGCCGGGCCAGGGGGCTCTGCCTGCGCTCCGTCGCCGGTCAGCACAACCCAAGTTGGCCGGGGGCTCCGTCTGAGCTCTTGCTCTGCAGACGGCCGCGGCGCCGGAGGCGGGCACGGGAGGCGCGCCGGGCGAGGGCACCGTGGAGCGCGGGGCGTGGGGACGCGCGGCGGCGGCGCGGCGCCGAGGAGGCGCGCGGGGATCCCGGGGCCCCGCTGCCCGCGCCCACCGCGCCCGCCGCAGAGCCGCCTCCCTCCGCGCGTCTGCCTCTCCGCGCACTTGCCCCCGCCTCCCGGAGCGGGTCCCAACTCCGCCCGCCTGGCCCGGCTCACGTCACCCGCTTCCCCGCCCCTCGAACTGGAGCTCGAGCCCCCTGTCCGGCCCCGGCTGCCGTTCTCCGCCCCGCCTCGCGGGGGCCCGACTCGCTGCACAAGGCTCTGCCCGGCCCGGGCAACACCAGGCGGGCGCCGGCAGCCCCTTGCTTATCCCCAGCTGGTCCGGGTCTCCACCTCGGGAAAGGCCCGAGAGAGGCAATGGGATCCGATTGGACCGCCGGGCGCCTCCGACTGGTGTTGCCACGGTAACCAGATGGCTTGCAAGGCAGTTCGAAGTTCCTACTCGGTTGCCGGTGCGTCCAATGGACCCGGAGAGCCGCTTTGGGGAAGGGGCGTTGCCGCGGGAGCAATTCAGGGGCGCATGGAGAGGGGCTGATCGAAAAGTTCCTCCAGATGGAGCTGCGCGAGGGGTCCACGCGGCAGTGCGTGGGAGGCGGGAGGATCTGCTACTAGGATTCCTTCTTTTCCCCATGCCTGGGCCGCTGCCCCGGCCTCCGTCTCCGGCTCTGACGGAAGAAGTTCCTGGTCGGAGGGAAGCACCTTCTGCCCCAGCCCAGCCCAGCCTGACTCCCCAAGCATCAACAGGCCCCCGATGAGTGCCAGGCAGCCCCTGCTCGCCCACCTGCTTCTGGGCCAGGCCCTGACTTGGAAGGAGACCGCTGGAGAGTTCCAGGACTCAGCCTTCCAGAGTTTACACCACCCTCGGCTGGTTGGCCCCACTTCTTCCCGGTCAGGAGACTCCCCCGGGCCCACCTGGTTAGGCCGCACTTGCAAGACAGTGACCAGCAGAGGAAAGACACCTGAGGGGGACCCAGTTCCCTGGGAGAAGTGACAGGACTCCCTGTGGAGACCAGACCCGCTGACGTCTGGAGAAACGTCAGACAGAGCCCTCTTTCCACCCTCGGCATCCTGTCCTCCAGAGAGGTGCACTTCGGGGCCCTAGAAATGGTGGGGCACAGCTCTGACCCAGCAAGTGTGGAGTGGGGCCCGGGGAGGGGGGTGGTGTTAACTCACAGGCAGCCTGATCCCTGCAGGGGCTCCCCAGTTGAGCTCTGGAACCACCACAGCAGCCCCCAACGGGGAGGTGCAGCTGGTGCCTGGGGGAGCCAGCCCAGCAAGGCCAGCAGGCCCTTCCTCCCTGGGCCCCCAGACGCGTGCAGAGCAGTGTCCACTGCCCAGCCAGGAGGCCGGGCTGGCAACCTGCATCCCCAGGAAGCTGGCAGAGGAAGGAGTGGGAGCCAGGCAAATGTGGGGCCTCGGACCCCAGCCTTCACCCTGGCAGCCCCTGGCAGCTAAACCATGGGGTTCTGGGCCTGTGCTTGAACATCTCTGACCTTTGCCTTTGCCTTCTGTGAAACATTTTTATGTTCCCTGACAAACAGGGATTCTTGTAGGGGTTAAGAGAGGCAGCCCCAGCACCAGGCTGAGTCAGCCCTTTGCCTGATCTTCCCAGAGGCCCCTCTGCCCCTCGGGGTGGGGGTGGGGGGCGCGGCAGATCCGCAGGAAGGGAGGCAAGGTGGTCCTGGAATAAGAGGCTGGGCCAGAGATAGCCCGGAGAGCGGGGTGGCCGCATGGCTGCCCCCTAGCGGGCCCAAGTGGGACTGCTGCGCGCGGGAGACCCTCCCACAGCCAGAACTCCGGAGGAGGCTGCACGTGGCAGGGCTCCCCAGCCCCCAGCCACTCTGCTGCACAGACCCCTGGGGCAGCCTTGTGCCAGGCGGCAGACCCCGCCTCAGAACGTTTTTACTGCACGCCCAAAAATGCACAGGAGGAGGAGGAGGCCTATACATTGGAATGCATTGTGAACATTTTAACAGAACAACGTTTTGATGTGGCAATGTGTGTGTTCCTCTTACCATTACATTAAGTAACTACTCAGTCACACAGAAAAGTACTGGAATGTGGGCGTGGAGATGCGCAGCGGTGACGCGCTGAGATATCCGCCCTCTCGGTGCTGGAGAAGGGGATGTGGGACAGTGGCGGGCAGGGCCACTGAGGCCATCTGCTGTGCACATAGTTCACGGAAGGGAATGTGAGTGAGCCTGCAGTCAAGTTCACAGACACAGAGATGCCCCCACCCAAGTGTGAAGACCCGTTGAAGTCTATCCACGTGCCTGGGGGGCCCCGTGCCCCAGGGGTGAAGCCAGGGCTGCCCAGAGAGTCAGGAGGAGCATCTTCTGAGAACAGACCCGGGACTGAGCTGTGATAGAGCCGGAGGGGCCTCGGGCGCCCCCACGCTCCCCAAGTGCGCGCAGGCCTCTGTCCTGCGCGGGGAGGGGCCTCTGCCCTCCCCGAGCCCTGGCTGGCACATGCACGCGGTCTCAGATCAGGCACATGGTGCGTTTCCCTCGGCCCGAGCGCTGAGAACTCCAGGCCAGGCCCCACACAGAGAGCGCCTCCTGTTACTGCGTTGTTATTTTCGGCCTTGATGAGAATGTTGTCACTTGCTACGTGCTGAAACAAGATGAAACCTCGGCCTACGTTTCCCCAGCGAGCGCTGTGACTGTTTTCCTGGACTCAGACAGCGTCTCAGGTGTGGGGCCAGTTCGCTTTGCTTCTCTCCTGGGAATTGAGAGGGTGAGCGCGTCACTTAGAAGCCAGCATGCACGCAGCTCACACACACGCACACACGCCCACACACACACACGCAGCTGCAGCAGGTGCCAGAGAAAGCTTTCAGATGGCCCCACTGTGGGAGGATCTCCAGGCCCCCAGCCACCTCCTGCCCCACCTGCCTGTTGCGCCCCCCCCCCGAAAGACCTGTGCTGCCCTGGAACAGGGGTCCCCCAGGCCTCTCCGAGCCCCTCCAGTCGCCCACCCCCGCTTCCCAACCTTGCGCGGCTGTCTGACCCTGCAGACTCCCTCTTTGACGCCAGTGCCCCACTGGCCTCACTGACCCGAGGACGGTCGAGTCCCATCCCAAGCCAGATGGACCTGCCATTGTTCATTTTCCTCCCGGGGGGGCCAGTGTGCTGTAAGCGTGACATGTGACTAAGTAACTGAGTTTGTGGTTTTAGGTGAATGGGAAGTGCTGATTGAAACCATCGCATGTCCCTTCCAAGCATTCGCAGTAGGATCTTCCCTGCCCACCCCTCCTTACCTACCAGCGCCCTCCCTCACCCCCAGTAACACTTGTGGGTGGCGAGGGGGGTGGGGGCGAGGCAGGGACTCAGGTCACTTTTCCTTCCTTCTCCCAGAAGGCTAAGCACCCAGAGATTGGAGTTTCTCCCCTGCAGCTGAGCCACTCCCAGGCGAGGCTGCCCAGGGCTGCAAACCACACCCTGCCCCTGCCCCAGGCTGAGTGCTGGGGTCAGGCTGCTGGGTCAGAGGCCAGAGAGAGAAGCCGAGAAGCCCCTCAAACACACAGAGGTGAATGACTCACAGGACACTCGCGCCCCCAGCCCAGGGCCGGCCGGAGACAGTGCCGGGTCTCTCCTGCCGCTCAAGCACACGCATGCTCAGAGAGAGGAAGGCGGTCCTGGCTCGCTCAGGGCAGGTGGCAAGGGACTGCCCAGGCATTCAGCCTGGCCTGGCAGGAAGGAAAACCCTCACTCCAAGGTTATTTGGGAGTCTCTGTGCTGATAGTTCTTCCTCTTCTATGCAGATGGGAGAAGAGAGGGCTCACGTGCATTGCAAATTAGAGTGGCACCATTTGAACCCGCCCCTTGGCATGGTAGGGTCCGGGGTTTGGGTGTGAAGCTGGAGAGGAGTCGGTGGGTGGGCAGACCAGGAGGGAGGTGGGTCAGAGGCTGGGCCAGCCTGGGGGGATGAAGGGAGCGCCATGGGCCCAGGCGAGTCCCTATGTTCTGCCCTAACTCTGGCTGGGCCAGCCTGAGGCTGTGTGCTGCGCTGTGGTTCTCCTCCAGGGCGGCGGTATTATCATTAAGGTGAGCTGGGGAGCAATGGATGGGTTGCCTGCTGTAGGGCAGGTGGGATGGGGGGCAACTGTGGAGGGGGTAGCCAGGGCAAAGAACAGGGACAAGGTGAGTAGCTGGGAAAAGATATGATAAAATTCCCTTTCTCCCTCAGCTTCCAGAAGACTCTGCCTGCGGGGAGGAGAGGGCACAGGAAGGGGTACCTGGGGCGATTACTGGGGTGCCAAGCATGAGGGAGAGCGGGGCAAAGAGGGGCAGACCCTGGGCTGCACATAGGGATACGCAAGGGGCCAAGACAGGAGGGTGACTGGCAGCCGAGGGTCTGACTTCAGCCAGTCGGAGAGGGGAGAGGGTGTGCGGAACGTCCCGGTGAGTGAGGCCGTGGGCACGCGTCCACCCACAGGAGAAGCTCAGGGAAGGAAGACCCTGCCAGGAGGGTCGCTGCCACTGGCTGGCCCGGAGACCCTTGGCTCCGGGCCAAAAAGACAGACGTGGTCACAGAGAGTCTCAACAGCTGGTGTCTCTTCCACGTCCACGTGGAAACCACGTGGGTCCGCCAAGGCGGGAGTGTGTCCTATCCGCAGACGAGGACCAGGGCTCGGCGACCGGTCCGGCCACAACTGAGTGCTCACTTGTGCTCACGAGCCCCTCAGCCCTGCTGCACGTCACCTTGGCTCCGGGACCCGATCAGAAAGAGTGGCCCCACCTGGACACCCCCGTCCTGGGGCCCAGGGACCAGAGTCCTGGCAGAGCCTTGCCATGGCCCTTAGAGTTCTTCTGGGAAGGAGCCCGTGTCATGTCCATGCACATTTCCCCGGCCGAAGCGAGTGACGGAGCCAGGCTAACCACCGGGGGTGGAAAGTACAGACCTCACTTGGGGAGGGGCACTGGACACCTCGGACACTCACGTCATCTTCCACGCTTACCAGTAGTGTCAGCAGTTCGAGAAGGTAATTCATGTCTGTGCTCCCTGGGCCCCTGACCTTGGCAAACCGGAACTGCTTCACAGGAGGGAGGGGTGTTTTCTGCCACACGTGCGGAGTTTGTGTGACTTTCTCTGTCTCTGAACTCTGGACAGGCCCTCGAATCCCAAGGTCGGGATGGCTCTGAACTAGACCTTATCACTTGTCAACTCTGACTGGGTGGCGGGGCTCACTGGCTCACCCCTAATCAAAAAGACGGTCAATGACGGTTCTTTGGGGGTTGCCCTTCTGTCTAGAGGGGAGAGCTGTGATTAGTCAAAAGAAGTATCACCAGCATCATCACCATCATCATCACCACCACTGCCACTGTCACAATCTTCACCATCACCATTGCCACCATCATCGCCATCATCACCATCATCATCAGCATCCCTATCTTCATCATCATCGTCATTTTGGAGAGTTTTGCTGGAGCTCGGGACTGAAGGAGAAATGCATTCCGACCTCACCAGAGAGCCGTGCCCTGTCGCCCCGCCCCCAGCCAGGCCCAGGCCCCGCCAGACCCCATCCCCCCAGCAGCAGCTTGGGTGGCATCTTGACAGCTCACAGCCGATCTAGAGAGTAATTGAGCAGAAAAGCCACTTCCTCCAACTACGTCTTCCTCGAGCTGTTATCCTTGGGCTCAAAGAGGCTTCCAGAATGCAGCATGTGGGGGGTGGATGTGTCACTTACTGAGCACCCTGGTGTGGGGCACACGCCTAGCTGGTTCACAGTGTGTCCGAAACTCGCCCCAGCCTGTGAGCCTCAGCCACCGGGTGACTTTCATGGTCGCGGCCCCACTGGGGCGATGCAGCGACGCAGAGTGGCAGGCAGCACTGCCCAGCCTGGACCTCGTGCTTCAGACATTGCCCTGCAGCTTAGGCATGGCAATGGGGCCCGCTGCAGCCCGAAGCCAGGTGGCTGTTCTGGGCCAGAGGGCCTGCAGCCAGCCTGGGAGGGGCTGTGGCCATCTCTAGCTGGAGCGAGGGTGTTTCAACACGGTGAGGCCCAGCGTGGCTGCTGCAGGGCAGGCCCCATCACATACATGTGTGCAGAGTTCAAGGCGCCTGCCCAAGGTCACCCAGCAGGGAAGGGGTGCCTCAGTGGTCCAGGGCTTCCTTCGGACGACACAGGGAGGACGCTGGAGAAAGCCACTTCTTACCCCCTTCCACGCCTGATTTCTGAGTGTGTTAAGAACAGAACCCCTGGACAGCCCCCCGTGTTCACAGCGGTGATATCCGAACTCTGCTGACGGCCGTCCTGGACCGTTTTTGTCCACGTGCAGCACAGCTCGTCCTTGTCTAATCGATGCTGGCCTTTCATTTTATTTTACCTTTGAACTTGCACTTCTGTGAAGCGCTCACCTTTGTTTAGTCCTCTAGGGAGTGTGGCTATTGTTATACACTGCCCATTGGTCACCCGCTGGCCAGTCTTCCTCCCCTCCTTACCAGCAGAGCTTTGGTGGTGGAGCAGGTGGTACCTGTACTTGGCCCAATGTTCACATAGTCCAATGTTCACATTGTCCCTAGCATGGCTTGTGACACAGTTCTGGCCAAATAAGTTGTAAGCAGAAATGGCTTGATGGGACTTCTAGCAAGTTCTTCAGGCAGAGTGGACCCTTTAGCACCCTTTTGCCTTCTTTTGTGCCCTTATTCCTTGCCTGGAATGCAGGTAGGATGCAGGAGACAGAGCAGCCACATTGTCACCATGAGGCACTGGTTATGAGGATGGAAGCCGTGTGCCAAGAATGCCAGAGCAAAGTGTAAACGTGGTCAGGAGGCATCGTGGACATCTCCACGGACCACAAATTACCTACCTACCTGCAGACTCCCCATTAGGCAAGAAAGATACATCTCTCACTAGTGCAAACTACACTTTATTCCAGTTTTCCCCACCTCCTAGCCAAGGTGAGCCTGGCTGGACGGAGACGTCAACTGCTCACCTACAGGGCTGGTACAACTCTGGTTAGGCCTTCATCATCCCTGCAAGGGTCTCAGCCTCCTAGGGAGGAATTTTCCACCCCCAAAAAAGGTTACAATCAGAGGAAAGACTGAGAAAATCTTAAATCAAAACCCCAAATGGAAATGGAACACGTGGTTTTATGTAGCATGTTCCTATTAGCCTCCGTACATCCGGCTCTACAGCCTTTCCACCCAAGTGCAATGTCATGTCTCTGGCTGTGCTCTGCCTCGGGGTGGGGGTGAGGCGGGCGGTGGAGCTAAGGAACGCACGGTCCCTGTGGGGTTCCAGTGTTTCCAGAAATTGTACCGAGTGAGGAGGCAACAGTGGCTGCCACTCTGCGTTTGATGTCTGATGCTCCTCACTCCCTTTGTTGTCGGCACCACGGAAGGCTCCGGAGAGGACGGCCTGGGTGTGTGGTGTCCGAAGCAGGTGTTCAGACACTGTGGCCAGCCCACGGAGCCCCAGACAAGCTATATATAGTCTCCCAAGTTCCGCAACACACCGGTCCCTGTGCGGGGCATTTTCTGAGGAGCGGGAGACCTCCCCCCGCCCTCCCCCATGCCACTCCCCCAGGGAGAGAGCCCCCAAGTCAGCAGGGGCATTGGCAGCCCAAGGAGGGAGGCTGACGGCGGTCAGAGGGACCCGGTTTCTGCCGGTGCCTTTTCGGAATTACACAAGTTCAAGTCCTGCCCCGCCACTTACCAGTGGTGGGACGGTCTCAGAGCTGTCGTAACTCCCTGACCGTGCTCTCGCAGCTTGAAGATGGGACAGCATTGACCAGTGTGACCCCAACACACTCAACATAAAATAAGTTAATTTTAAAAATTTTAAAGGGAAAAGAGGACGCGGGAGAGGGCAGACACGCCTCGGGGAGTGTTGGGCAAGCTGGCCTGTGAGGTGCTCATCAGAGTCACTGTGGTCACTGCGCGGGGACCCGCTGGCCGTGACACTGACCTGCGTCTGAGCAGAGCACCCACCCCTGATGCACACCTCACGCAACACACTAGCACCGCACACCATCCTAGGTGCTCGCACAAGTCCCACATGCCTGACCACTACCCCCCATGGACTCACAGGTTGGAGGCCCACGGAGACAGTGGATGGGCGCCCTGGACACAAACGTGGACCTGCCCACCGAGGCCCATCTGACGGCCATGGGCCACCGAGCACCACCCCCAGGCTGCTCTTGGCAGGCTGCGACACTCAGGGGCTGGACACCCAGAGACTGCATCCCAGCCTGCCTGCCCACGGAGCCCGCAGCCTGTGACCTGCTGGGAGGTGCTTCACGGGGTGATACCGAAGGGAGGCCAACACCGGTCCACCAGTGTCCACTACGGCAGCAGCTTATTCTGAGGAAATGGGGGCCCACTGCGGCAGGCAAGGACCTGCGTAGCCCTGCAGCGATGAGAGGCCGCCTGGGCCTCTGAGCCACTTGGCAGGAGGGTCATGAGGGGCCGTCTGTGCTCGCATCCACCAGGCAGAGCTGTCTGGGGTCTGCCCCTCTGTCCCTCCTTCGCTCGGTGGCCGCTACCTCAGACCAGTGAGGTTGGTCCTGGCTCGTTCCGGTGAGCTCCAGACGACACCGGCTAGACAGCATGACGAGAGGGAGACGGTAAGGTCCCCAGGGATGTGTGGGGACACACAGCCGGAGGGCGGGGTCCTGGGGGAAGACCGTGAGGCCAGAGCCAGTGCAGCCAGTGGGGCCGGGCCCAGGCCCGGGGAGAAGCGGGCAGACTGAGTCACCATCTGGGTCGGAATCACTGAGGTCCCACTCACTCATCCATCCTGCGCTCGCAGCAGCGCCCGCTGTGCTGACGAGGGAGGCCGGACCCTGGAGGGGCTGCCTGGACACAGGGCCCAGCCACCTGGGCCCCGGCTCCTCCCCAGCGGCCCAAGCCCAGGTTTGGGCCCCAGGAGGCACCCAGGCAGCCCCCAGCCGCGGTGTCAAGCCATGGGCGTCAGAAGGGGCGGCAAGGGGAGGAAGCGGCACAGTGGGGTGGTGTCCCGGGGCCACAGCTGGCTCTGCCTTGATTCTGCAGGGCGGCTTCCTCCCTGTGTGTCCCCCTGGGCTGACTGGGTCCCATCAGGGTGACTCTTGGGTGTGTCCATTTAGCAAGAAACTCCACCCAGGTGCCTCTTGTCCCCATACATTTCTTTTCCCACATCCAAGAGGAGGGGCGGTTGTGGGCTAGGCCACGCAGGGGGCGTCAGGGCTCAGCCCACCCCCGCCCCCGGGCTGGCTGGGTATCCAGGACTCCGGCCTCCCCTCAGGCATGGGTCATGGCACCTTCCTGTTTCCCAGAAAGAGAGCAGATGGGAACACGCTTTGAAAAAGAGACACAGTCCAGGTGAAAATCAGTGTTAGGTGTTGGCTCCGGCTGGTCGTGTGGAAAGCGTGTGTGGCCACAGGGACAGCGGCTGGAAGGGCTGGATGGGAACGTGGCTGCTCTGACGTGGGGGCCCAGACCCCGGTCACCCGGGCCTCATGGAGAAACCTGTGATTAGTGCCTGCACATGCACTGACCTCCACTCAGGTGGAAGACAGACAGAGCCGGCCAGCGTGCTGCCCCGAGGGAAGGAGAGGTGCTCCCGAGGGAAGCTGGGGCGGCGACAACCTGGACAGACGGCACAAGGGATCGGATCTCCACCTCACACGGCCCTGTGGCTCATCCCAAGCGGCAACTGGGTCCCACCCAAGAGCAGACTGGGCAGCCCTCGAAAGAACCCGCAGTGCCATCTGGGGGCAGGGCGAGGTGTCCCACACACGGCGCTCGGCGCTGGCACACACAGGGGAGGCTGAGACGTGAGCCTCAGTCTCAGTTACAGACTTCGGTTCATCCAAAGCTCCTTCCAGGCGCCAGGAGAAGGCTCCTCCAACACCAGCCACTGAACGAACTCCGGTGTCAGCATTGGGTGTGTGGGTGAGACTGCTCACCAATGGTGCAAGGATGGAGGACGAGTGGCAGGTGAACAACACCAGAAAAGACCCTCGACAGGAAAGAGGATGCCCTCGGCTAGCAAACACCTGAAGAAACAACCCACCTGCTGGGAGTCAGGGTGCACAGACCAAGGCCGATGCCCATGGTGGGACACACAGCGTGATACTCTCCGTGGGACCAAGAGCAGTGCACTCGGTGGTGTAGACGCTGTGGTCTCGGGCACACACACACTACACAACTGTTTTTAAAGAGTCAGTGGAGCGCTAAGTGACTGTCCTTTTGTTCCAGTTCCTGGGTTGGGTGGCAGGCTCATGGTGTGCCTTATGTTAGTAAAAATAGAGAAATGATGAAAATAGCCAGTAACCATGACCGCAGTAATAACGAAGGAAGGCCGTGGGTGGGTGTCAGGTCATGGGGGGAGGCTTGGAGGAACCCAGGAATGGGCAGTGGCAGCACGGCCACCAGAGCCCAGCCTGCAGAAAAGGTTCTGGGTCCCTTGTTCGAGCTGAGCTGTCCCGTGGGGCCCGGTCCACAAGGCATTCTAGACAGGCTTTCTGCAACACCGGGAACCAAGGTGGGATCTTTGCTTCATCCTCTGTTCACCAAAGGATTCCCGAAGTCCCACCCCCTGCAGCCTCTGGCCACCCCCTTGGCCAGAGTGACCTCCTCGGTGCTTCCTGGTGTCTCCAGACGACAGGCACACCCGCTGCTGCCACTCTGCCAGTGACCGCACCTCACTGGGCGGCTGGGCCGCGCCCCATTGCAGAACCCACACACTGCCTTGAAGGACCCTGTCTTTTCCTTCCTCATTTCAGCAGCTCTGACCCACGAGTGAGTGGGGCAACCCCAGGACCCTTTCCCTGGAGCCCACGGGACAGTCCCAGTGTCCCCCCGCAGGCCCAGGTGGTGCAGGGGTGACCATCAGGGGACTTGACGTGGAAGGGCCTGCTCGTGTCTCCCTTTCCCATGGCGTGCGGGCCCAAGTACATCACAGCACTTGTGGCCGGAGGTCACAGCACCACTCCAGAGGCCCTGAGCCCTCTGTTCTCGCCCAGGCCACGCGTGTTTCCCTGAGGCCGACAGGGCGAGTCGCAGACACGCATCTTGTGATTTCACTCACGGGCGCCGCCTGCCCAGCAGCGTCCCCAGCGACCAAGCGAGGATGTCCTACTTCACGGGATGGGGATCTGCCCCCCTCCCTCCGCCGGGGGATTGCTGACACCATTGTCTGAGGCTCTGGCCCGCCCAGCCCTCGGCGAGGGATTTCCCTATATGTGGTGCGGAGCGGGAGGGACATGTGACCTGGAGCTGCTGCGGCAGGTGTCCTGGATTCCAGCTCGTTGACGTCCCTGGCGGTCCCAGGGGCTCCCGCCATGCGGTACTAAAGCACCTTTTCTGGGTCTTCCAGGGGCCCGGGGCAGGAGGAGAAAGCCCAAGGAGAGAGCGAGCCCTCTGCTGGGCCCAGGGTCCGCTTGAACTGCTTCCCTGCCCTGGTGCTGTTCCTGCTCCTAGGAAGGGTGTGGATCGGGTTGGAACGAGAGTCAGAGGGAACTCATTAGCCCTCCCCCAGCTGCAAAACTCAGGGTGCAGAATGAGATCCGTGGCATTGTTCCTGTTATTAGCATCCTCTGGTCCTCGGGGCTGCAGCCTTTCATCCGGATTTCAAAGCGGACCGTTTTACAAGGAGGCAGCTATTCATTTGTGCAGGGAGAGGCAGCCTTTGAAAACGGAGCTTTCAGGGTCTTGATGGAAAAGCACTGATTGCTCCCCGGCATGAGCAATGGAACCAGGAGATCCCTGGAACGGATGTGTCTGACGAGTGGGGTCCACACCCTGATGTCCAAGGAAAAGGTCTCCCCACACTGTGGGAAGCAGGGCCTCAGCCATCTGAGCTCCTGAAATTCTCTGCAGCCACCTCTGTCCCCCTCATGCCTGTGCCCTTTTCCGGAGCCTTGGCACCCAGGAGAGGGTGACGGCAAATCAGGCCTGTGTGCGCCAGAGAGGCATGGCCAAGGCACCCGCTGCAGCCAGGGTTCAAACTCTGGCTTTGCATTGGGCAAACCCTCGGCTGTGTGTCCTTGGGCAAGTTACTCACCCTCTCTGAGCTTCTGTCAAATGATGCTAGTTATTACTATTATTAGAAACTATTACGTTTCTACCTCTTGGAGGCTTCTAAATATTCTATGCATCATCCTACGTCCAGCGCTTGGAAAAGTGGCGCATAGTAAATGCTCAATAAATTATGGCAAAGTGAAAGAGGGCGGTGGCGATGCCCCTCCTGGCTCCCGAGGCCATGGTGGCCCCCAGTGTGACATACACCCTGAGCACCACTTGCCAGGCGGGTTGGGGCCTGGCCTTCTCTCCCCTCTGGGCACATCCCCCAGCACTGGCCGCCTGGCCCCTCCGGTGCCCTGGGAACCCGGACCCTGTCTGCACTGCCCCCTCCCCCTCCCCCTCCCAGGCCTCTGCACTGCCAAGGGGTCCCTCCCGGAAAGATCCCCACCCCCACCCCAGCTTTCCTGCTCCTCGGCCAGTCGGCCATGGTCCTTCAGGACAGAGTTCAGCGTCACCTCCTCTGCCACACCCATGTCCCACAGTGCCTGCGCGTCGCTTCCCTGCCACAACCCAAAGCTGGGCGTCCCCTCTCCCATCACCCCCTTCTACCTTCTTCCTTCATCCTCATCCTCGTCTTCATCATCACCACCTTCTGCTCCTCCCGCTGGACCGTTACTTCCTCCCGGGAAGAACTTGAACGGGTCATCTCAGTGTCTGGTCCCTGCAGGCGCCCAGATGCCACCTCGGGAAGCCCTTCCTGGCCCCGCTGGAGCACGCGAGCCTCCACGTGCAGTGTGTGAGCCAAGGAGACACCTGAGGGAAGCTTCTCCCCTTTCACTGGTGTTTCAGAGGCCACACAGAGATGACACAGGGGGGACCATGTTCTGCCTGGCTCACCTAGAGCGCTGAGGACCTGTGAGCCGAGTGGGTGGGCAGGTGGGGAGGTCAACAGGTGGATACGTGGGCAGGTGGGCCGCAGGGAAGGCTGGAGCAGGCTTCCGATGCTCTCTCTGTCCAGAGGGAGAGCCTCCCACCCCCGGTCACCTGGCCGTCACCTGTGTCATCCTCAGAGCCTCGGACGAGTTAAAGGACATCGTTCCGAGGGAGGCCCAGTGAGCAGACTGTTCCTCCGACTGTTGTGAAGGACCGGACATGCCCATCCGGAAGCCCATCACACCCCAGAGCGTCATCACAGGCCAGGCTTTCGTCTGCAGGCCGGGGTTAGCCGACGGGGAACGAGCAGCTGGTGTAAGCCAGAGGACACCTTGGCCAGGGGTCGCAGGTGGCAGGATCTCCACGCCGCCCCACTTGCCAGATAGGAGACAGGCAGGTCCTCATAAGCTACCTTTATGTGCCCAAGGAAGGTGGTCCTATTTGGGGCTTTGGGGACTTTTAAAAGCAAATGAAAAGCAAAGCACAGTAACTCCAAACGTCTGACTCACTGATGCAAAGCAGACCCACCGTCCAGGAGAAGGGCCGCCCGGGCACGGAGAGACGGGGACCCCGTGGGAGGGCAGGCCCTGCAGGCTCAGCCTGGGGAAGTGGGTGGAGACAGTTGCTCCCCCGGAGCTCCCACCCCCGTCCTGCTGCGTTCCTGCCTCCACCTCCCCCAGCTCAGGGCCGCATGGTGATGATGGACAGTGAGGCGGTACTTCCTGGATGGGAGGGGATGGCACCCCTGAACCTTCTGCTACTGACTGAATGCTGGGGAACCCCATCCTGCTCTGCACTCTTCCTGTTAGGAGGCTGTGGGAGGGGACAGGCACCCCAAAGCCTGAGCCCTCTTAGGCTTCCAGGCACCCCATCTTTGTGTCATGTGAGGCTCACAGATTCCCGGCTAGGGCATCATCCTGGACACAGGGAGTGGCTCTGGGCTCCAAGTGGTGGGGACGGGGGAGGGAGAGCTGGTCTCCACGGCAGGTGGATGACCCACAGTATCCTCCCTCCTGGTAGCACTTGCCCACAGTTCTCAGGAGCAGCCTCCAGGATGTGACCTGCCTGTCCCCATGGAGGGTGTCCCAGCGAGCTCTCTGCAGCCCCCACTGCATCCAGCAAGGTCTCGGGCCTGCCCCGCATGGAGTCCATCTCCCCCGAACCTTCTCAAGAAGCTCAGCGGCAGGCACACAGGACTCGCCAGCTCCTTCCCTTCAAGCGTCTGGACGGACCCTGACTGCGCACCAGACATGTACAGCGTCTGCCTACAGTAGACGTCTAGTCTGGGGTGGGGTGGGGGCAGACGCCCCCGGGAAGGTTAAAAATGACCCCCAAAGATGCCCATGTCCCAATCCCCTTATGTCACCTCACATAGCAAAGGGACTTTGTAGATGGGGTTAAATTAAGTGTCTTGTGATGGGAGATTATCCTGGACTATCTGGGAGGACCCAATGTCATTCCAAGGTCGTCAGAGGGAGGCAGGTGGTCCAGTCAGAGACAGAGCCTGGAAGAGGCTGCCCCGAAGGCTTTGAGAAGGAGGAGGGGCCACCAGCATTTCCCTGAATTCCAGCACCAGCCTCCCTAGCGTGCCACATCCCTGGGTGGGCCCGACACCTGGGTCCACGTTCCAGGTCATGGTCACAGCCACAGCTCTGCCTTTCTCTCCAAGGAACATGAACTTGAAAAACCACTCCAGCAGCTGACCCCCTCAGAAAATGCAAGTCAGTGTAATTTCAATAGATACCTGCAGCTCCGAGCATGAGAAATGCCAATTCCCCACTGTGCAGAGAGCAAGCAGGAACGCACCTTGTTGAGAGAGAAAACTCGTGCGCAGGAGGACCTTCCTGGAGCACACACCTGACTCGGGTCTGGGTTGGGGTGGAGGAGGAGGCGGTGGCCGCAGAGGGTGGCGACAGTGCCACTTACCGCACCGGCTCAGGCTCAGCTCAGCCGCAGGTGGCCAGGGCACGTCTCCAGTCCCTCCAGGTCAGAGGCCGCAGTGCCTGTCTCCAGAGGCTCTGCCCTGCCTTTCTCACCATCCTCATCATCCTCTGATCTCCTGTCCTTCCTCCCACCTCTCCTTTGAGCCCAAGGCAGGACGGGTGCTTGGAGGGCCTCCCCTGCCATCTCCCGAGTGAAGCCCTGGGAGGCTGCACCCCTAGGGGAAGGCGTTGGGAGGGGGGCCTCTGGGAGGTGCTGCGGGTGGGCCCTTGCAAACGGGGGTAGTGCCCCTAGAAGAAGACACAGGAGAGATCGTCTCTCTCTGACACATGAGGACGGCGAGGACCCCGCCATCCGCAGGACAAGGGTCCTCACTAGACATCCCCCACCGCCGGCCCCTTGACCCCGACCGCCCGGCGCAGTGACTGGAATGCCTGCTGCCTGAGTCGAGGTCTGTGGTAGTGGTGAAGGAGCCAAGGCTACTGAACCCGGTGCCCCCACTGGGTCCCCGCAGAGACCCCCAGTCCCCTCCCGATGGCCTGCTTCTGTCCCAGCCTGGCCTCTGTCCCCGGCCCCACCGCTGCCTCTGGCCCGGCCTCTGTCCAGGGTATCGGTGTCAGCAGCCCGTTCCCTCACACTTGCAAACGGGAAGCTATGGGCGGGAGGAGGGAGCGAGGAGGATCGCTTCCAGGATCTGTCACCGCTGACGGTGGGGCCCCCTTTCCTCCTCCGCATGTCACGGCCCATCTTCAAATGTCATATTTAAATCGTGAAGCGAAGAACTGTTTGACTTCCTCCAGCAGCTGACAATTCCACCAAATGAGACTTTAATTTAAAGTGGCACAATAAAACCTTCCCCGTTGCCTCGACACTCAGCGAGGAGGCTCAGAAGCAGCCTCCAGAGCCAGGTGCCCCGCAGACAGGGAAGCTCCCTGCTCAGGGTCTGGGTCCACCCAGGCCCCGGACCCGTTTCTGCAGAGCACGCGACAGCCCCTGACCTGCGACCTTGGCTGGGCTCCCCGCACCCCACACCCTGCATCCCGCACCCCAGCTACTTCTCATGTTGCAATGTTGCAAACTCCACAAGCACTGTTTGGGGTGCAGAGCTGCTTTGGGGGAGCTTTCTATGCCCACACCAGGTGGGAAGGTCCAGCCTGTCCCCCAGCATAGATAGCCATGGGACCCTGACTCCTCTGAGGACTTGCCCCCTGTCCCCACAGAGGAAGCCCCAGGTGCACCTGCCCCCAGGCACATCCTGTTCGCCTGCAGGACGCCAGAGCGGGGCTGCCCGGGGCCTGCTGGCCCGGCGGGAGAGGTGAGGCTGCAGATGCGGTGTCCTGCCGGCCTCCCCGCCATCCGTCCCAGCCGAGGGAGCCGGCTCCACTGCTTGAACAGTTCCCGGGCGGGGGGGGGGGGGGGCGGATTTGTGGGGATGTGCGTCCGCCTTCCAGGGGTGGGGGCCTGTCCCAGGTCTCCTCCACATCCTTCGTGCCCACGGTCCCAGGCTCTCCACATGGCTCCCCCCGACCACTGTCCCCCGCCTCTGCCACTCCTCACCGTGGCCTTTGCTTGCAGAGCCTGCTGTCTGTCACCTCCTCACGTCGGCATCGGCTGTCCATTCCCCTGCCCAGCCGGGCTCCCCTCTGCTCTGCCCCCTCCTAGCGGCATAGGCGTGCCTCTCACTCGGGGCTGCCCTGGCCAGGGGGGCCACATTAAGGCCCCCGGCCCTGCGCAGACGCAGCATGCTCTCTGCGTTCTGTCCTCTCTTTATGTTGTCTACCCTGTTTCCTCCCCATGGGGCTGGCGGCTTAGGTCCCACTCACGTCTCTAAACACACGCCTGCACGCACAGCATCCCAGAACAGACGTGTGTGGTCAGCCTTCGTCCAGTGGAAGGACGGCACCTGCCCAGGCCACGGCACAACCTCAGGGAAGCCGGAGCCCGTTGGAGGAAAGGCGAGAAGCAGCTGGATCGCCTCCCCAGGGGGCTGATCCCTGTGTCCCTCACAGGCTCACCGAGCTCGGCTGGTGCGGAAAGGCGCTCCATAAAAGCATAATCGGGGGAGGGGTGGGGGCAGCTCCAGGAAGGCACCCAGGTATTAGCTCCTCACGGACCCAGTGGCTACAGGGGCGTGTGTCACTCTGTCACTCGAGTGCCCAGAATTAAAGCGCCATCATTAGCTGCGATAGATCTGTCTGAAAAGGCTTCCTGCTGGTTATTCGGAAAAACTGCTCTGAACGATTTCAGCGTACGTCTGCCCGCACTGCTCAGGGGGGATTGATCGGGGTCCCGGTGAGTGATGGCAATACCCCGGGGGCGGCGCTCTGGGGACGGGACGGGGACACAGCCGTCCCCGGGGCAGCGAGGGTTTCAAACACCGCCCAGCCCCAGCCAGGGCTCCAGCCTCTGCTGTCCTTCTGTGCACTCACTGGATGGCAAGGGCAGGAGGAAGGCCAGCCCGAGCCTTCCAACTCCCTCCGGGCCCCGGCTCTGCCCCAGTGAGTGGCAACCACGGCTGGGTCTTGGGGGGCGGAACGAGAGGAGCAAACGGTGACGCTGGTCCCTGGGGAGGACCAAAGGCCACATGCAAATGGTAGGAGCTGCCCTAGCCTGGGCAGCCTCCGCGTGTCCAAGTCAGGGAGAGTGGTGGTGTCTGTCAGGGACCCTCATCCTGGTTCGGAGATGGCCGACTTCTCGCTGTGTCCTCGTGCGGTGGAGGGGGTGAGGGGGAGCTCGGGGGGTCTCCCCTGGAAAGACGCTAACCCTATTCCCGAGGCTCCACCTCATGGCCTCATCCCCACCCAGGGGCTCCACCTCCGTAACACCATTTCATTGGGGACTAGGGTTTCAGCATAAGATCTAGGGGACACTGACATTCTGTCTGTAACAGTGACCTCAGTCCCGGTCCACCCTAGTCACCAGGGCACCTCATGGAACATTCAGGCCAGAACTCCCAGGTTCCAGCCTAGTGTGACGGCGAAGTTCGAGTTAAGAGAAGCCCATGGCCTCGGGCCGACTACGCCCGCCAGGTCACGAGGCTCGTGCTGTGAGTAATCTCCAGTCTGTGCGCAGCTGGAGCAGGAGACCACCGGCGAAGACCATGCCACCTGGGTTTCCACACTCGTCAGACCCAACCTCCCTCCCTCCTTCCTCCCGCCAAGGACAGCCCTCGGGCTGGCTCAGACCTGAGCTGCAGGTGTGGCCCCACACCTGCCCCGGTCAGCCTCGGCGGGCAGCCAGCCATGTGAGGACCCATGCCCCCACCGGAAGACCCCCAAGCCACCAATGGCGGTCAGTGGGGTCGGTGGGATGTGACACGCCCAACACCAGGTGTGTGAAGCCTGACAAGGACACAGGAGTGCAGTCCGCCCCAGGACGCATGGGTGAGGCGGCCGGCATGGGTGGCATGGGTGGCACGCTCTGGCCGCTGGGGATCCTTCCCTCGCTGCAGGCCTCCATTTACAGCCACCGGTTTATTTCACTGCTTGTTAATGCTTCTTTCAACTTTGTAATAAACTCTTTCGGAAGCAATGAGCTAAAATAATGAAAGTACACATTTAATAAAAAAAAGCAATTACTGAGCTTCCATCGGTCATTGGGATTCTGCCGAGGCTGGAGCTTCCTCGGCGAGCTTGTTCACACCGTCCGCCCCTCCATGGGCCCCAGCGAGGACCAGGACGGCGCACCCACGCCCACCGTGCGCCTCATTTCAAGACGTCCGCCCCTCCATGGGCCCCAGCGAGGACCAGGACGACGCACCCACGCCCACCGTGCGCCTCATTTCAAGAAGACTTTGCCCAAAGACGAGGCTTTCCCGCCTGTGGCTGCAGAAGGGCTCCCACCCGTCGCTCCGGAAGGCGAGGTTTCTCGTTCAGGTTCAGCGCTGTTCTTCTGAATGTGGTTTGCGAGACTCAGACTCTGGTTCCTTGGGGCACAAGTGATGTGGCGAGCAGCGGGCTGTTCACGTGTCGGGGCCACTAGCAGGGGAAGGGCTTTGCAAGTCCTCGTGCTGGGAAAGGAAGTATTTGTGCTGGGAAAGGAAGCATTTGTGCTGGGAAAGGAAGCCAGTTTTACGTGGTAACATAGGTACTTCAGATGGAAACCAGGGAATTCCAAAAACGGGTCAAGGTGTTTAAATCCAGTTTGTGAACTGAAAATGCAGCTTCAGGGTTTCGTTCCGTGCGGAGGGAAAACAGGCGAGGCTGTCGCAAGCACCGGTGCCGATTCCGTTAAAAAGCTCCCCATGGAGGAAGACGAAGTTATTCGTCATCTTGTGGTGATAACGTGCGTCCGCATTTGACAGACGCTCCAGGTGAAAAGCGATGTCCTCACAGCAGGAAACCGAGAGAGCGGACGTGGAGCACACACTCCGATTCACTCGTGTTCAACAGCAGAGACGGTCCAACAAGCAAACCATGCAAACGGCAGGTAGGCGTCACAAGTATCCGTGCGTGGACACAGCTAGAGCAACTGGCCTGTGACGTGTTGTCACGAGCAGATACTGAACCCGGAAAGCCCCGTGGTTGTGGCTGCGTGAGCCTGCTCTTTGCCGCTCACCACGGATGTGGCGCTAGGAACGTCTGAGCCTTTGGGAAGCTTGCTCGTAAACTGATCCGCGTGCCCTGCGATGACGGCCCTGATGCTCCCGTGATCCAGTCCTCTGACTTCTCACTGCATCAGACGATTCAGCGGCTAGGGCAACGGTGACAGGAAGCTTCGGTGTGGAGGCTTTAAAATGGTCATTATCGACAGCACAGCTGGCAAACAGGAAGACGTGAAACTGGCCCCAGGGCATGCGAGGGGCACGTGGGTTTAACTCAGAAATCACGTCACTGCGCTCTGTGACACGTCAACACCTCAAGGACCAGAGAACATCTTTTCCTGAAACCTTATTTGTAATTACACGAATTTTTGTCCTCGACTGGAGTGGGACAAAATTAAAAGATGTACAACTTTGCTGAATCTAAATTCAAGAAAATCATATGCAGAAATGACCTCGAAATCGACAGTCTATTCAATGGGCTTTATCTTGTAAGAGTCCCTGTTAAAGACAGCTCTCAGACGGGAGGCAGCGACAGCCTCTGTGAATGCACTTGGGTGACGTATTTACACATTTCCTTGTCGGGGGTTGGGGGGGGTGGGGGAGGTAACCGGGAACGCGTCCTCGGTGGTGCAGAGCACACTCAGAGCCTCGAGGGCACCAGGCTCCCGCGGAGGGAGAGCTGTCTGTGTTGAAGACGGGCGGGTCTGGCAGACGAGTCAGTTCAAGGTGTCAACGATTCCGAGCTCATTAGCAAAAAATGCACCTTTGAGGAAGGGCATGGCCAATTTTAATGGAAAATTTTTCAATGGTAAGAGTCTATTGAAACATTTTTACTCTTTAGAAAAATCCTTATTCTTTAGAAAAATTCCAGTGAGTCTACCAACGGATTAAAACCCACTTGTCACTGAAAAATCCTGGGAAAAAACATGACTTTATTTTTAGTGCCCCCATTTCTCCATGGAACGCGTCCCAGTTTGGATGACAGATTGCCGATCAGCCCGCACAGCGTCCAAGCGCGTCGCGCACAGAGGTTTCCAAGACGCGAGTCTCCTGGCAGCTCACTTCCTTCTGGCGCCTGCGGCCGGCGTTCTCGTTCTCCGCAGCTGCCCTTTTCCATCGGGGCGCACTTCACAACACAGGGAGATCGGAGGGCTCAGGCGTGCAGGTCAATAAGCTTCCGCCTGTGTGTGCCCCTGCAGGACCAGTTCCCAGCCGGGACTTGGACTGTCTCTGCCACTCCGGAAGGGTCTCTGCGCCCTCCTCTCCGTGGGCTACCATTGTTCTTGTCGTCCGTCGTCCGAACTCGGGAGGACTGTGTCCCAAGCCGGCTCACTCAGAGACCAGCTGCACACGGTGACCAGGGAAGTCAACATTCACACTTGCCCAGGGCCGGCCGCCGGTCTGTGGAGCAGAGCCCCGGGGCTGTGGAGAGATGCCAGGGGTCGGTAGGGTGTTGGTGCAGCTCTGGACATACGGAGGGCTCTCAGCAAATGAGAGCGCAGCTGGGGTGGCTGGGGGTGGGGACAGCAGCCTCCCACCCACTCAAGAGTTCCTCCCCATGGAGGGTCTGAAAGGACTCAGTTCCACCTTCCATTTGGTCAGGCTGTCCTGCTCTGCCCTACCTGTCGCCAGGTGTCCTGTCTATCTGCCAGGTGCCCTACCTGTCTACCAGGTGTGCTACCTGTCAACCAGGTGTCCTGTCTGTCTGCCAGGTGTCTTGTCTGTCTGCCAGCTGTCCTACATGTTGGCCAGGTGTCCTATCTCTCTGCCAGGTGTCCTCCCTGTCTTCCTCCATCTGCTTAAACTCCCTGTAATCTCCCTTCTTCAGACAAAGTCTTGTGACCCTCTCCCCACCCAGAGTTCTGTCCTGTCTCGACACTCCAAGAGAGGTCAATGTCCCCGTCCCCATATGCATGCACCCCGCCCCAGCCCCTTCCCGTGGCCTTCGCACCACCCCCAGAATGTAGCCCACGCCGCCAATCTTCTGCTGCTCTCGGGGCCCCAGGCGCTCGACTTAGCACCGGACTCAGACCAAAACACTTGGGAGAAGTGGGCCAGGGGAAGATGGACTCCCCGCTTTCAGTCCCGCAGCCAGCAGTAATGGAAGTCTGCACACTCTCCTCGCTGTGACCACTCACTACCACTGCCATGATTCTCAGCGCTGCCACAGGGCTGATTAACATATTGAATGGGAAGCAGTCTCACCTGGTGAGCCCCGTTCTGCCCATTTCATGGATAACAAAACTGAGGCTCAGAAAAGTGAGGCTGTCGGCAGCACCCAGCCAGGAGACGGCAGACTTTGAGGCTGGCCCTTCCAGCTCTGCCCCCTGGGCCCAGGCCACACTCTTCCCTGGGCTTCAAAACCAGCAGGGGGGCCCCACCCTCAGCAGCCCAGACCCAGAAGGTTGCCAGGGGCATTGAGAAGTCCCGGGAGATTCTGTTGGCCACATTGGGGCCCAGTTCCATCTCAGTGGCTCAGCTTCACTCACACATGATTCTTGTGTGAACCTCTGTGACTACAAAGGGGGCAGAGAATGGGGCTCACACTCCCTGGCATCCTGAGCCCCTATCCCCTCACCCCCAGGACCCTGAGGCTCCAAGCCCCACACCCACCCCTGCAGGGAGAGACCAGGCAGAGCAGTGAACAGCTCCCCAAGTCTGCCTCACATCTGTGCCCCACAATGCAAACACACGAGATTATTTTTACCCAAAAGTGCACTTGAACGTGTCTGATAATGTATTTATAACGGCCTGAGAAACTCAGCTAGTAGCAGCCACCCTGAGTGACAAGGAAAATTGTTGGAAATTGTTCCCTGTAAAAATAATGAGCCCACTAAAGTGAACCAATCAAAACAGCGTCCTGATGGCTTCCTGCACAGCCAGGTGTGGCGGGGCGAGGGTGGGGATGCTCTTTCGGGAGGTGGGGGATACAAGCCCTGCACTTGGCCTGATTTCTGATGCGGTATTGGGGTGGGCAGGGCTCGGGGTTGCTCTGTGCCTTGACACGGAGACCCCTCGGCCAGCAGCCCCATCGCCCCCCATCCTGGGCATGGGACCAGGAAGTGGGACAAGCAGAGCAGCCCAGAGGGAGGGGCAGGGAGTCTGTAGTGTCCTCAGGGGGGAGCCCAGGTCCAAGTCTCCATCTGAGGCCACCCCACCGGGAGCCCCCACCCCTGCAGGGTGCTCAGCCTCCCCGATCCCAGCACAGCCTAACCCCTGCCGTCTCCCCACCCCCACCCACTGCCCCGTCCATCATTCACTGTGCTGACAATGTGCCTGCACCTTGTCACCTGGCTCCCAGATCCGACTCCAATGGCAGCACCGCCACACTGGCCCCTACCCTGCCCAGTGGGGAACAGGCCCCTCTTCTGCACCCCAGTAGGCCAGCCCATAACCAGAACACGTGGCTAGGTCTGTGGATACCCTCCTCTGCCAGCACAGGAAGCTTCTGGGGCCTGAGGCCTTGTCTGTGTCTCCCAGGCACCAGGGACTTGTGTGGGGGTGAGAACAGGTGCCCACACCCTGGGCAAGGGGCGAATGAAGGGAAGCGTTAGGGCAGGGTTTGCATGACCGCCGGGGGTAGGCAAGCGGGCCCCACCCAGGTCACGGGTTCCACAGTGATGGTGTTGCCTGTCCCACCTGCCTCCCTTCCCGCCCCCTGAGGTTCACGGACCCCTGCTGCAGGTTTTGCCCTAGACCTTTGTCCTTTCTCCACCCTCGACCCCATTTTGACCGCAGCCTGGGCCAGGGCTCAGCAGCTCCTCCCTGCCCACTGCCTGGCCTCCCACCCCCACCCCCACAGCGCCCCTTCACACGTCCCTCCTCGGGGTCCAGTGTAAACATGTCCCTGCTCCCTCTCGCTCTGCTCAGGCTCCCCTCGCCTGGACACCCAGGGCCTAGCCCCTCCTCAGGGCGCAGAGCCCTCACGGTCAGGTCCCCCTCCCCCCATCGGCGCCCCACACTCCAGTATCAGGTTGGCCTCTCCAGCACAGTGTCGTCCTCCACGTGGCCATAGGCCACTGCTCTCTCACCGGGGGCTACACTCACACCGTCCTCTTCCTGCTGTGGGGTTTCCACTTCGCCCACATTCTAGCCACTGTGAAGACCCGGCAGCTCAGGGCTGACTCCTCCGGGCTCCCTTTCCTGTCCTGTCTGTCCGCATCCTGCCCCCGCCCCCCAAGTGCTCCTACAGCACGCGCCTCGGTACCCCGTGGATGTTGAGTGCGTGAAGGGATGTCACCGTCCCTGTGCCCCCCACAGAGTCCTCTCCTCCCAGGGCTGCTGCCCGCGTGCTTCCTGAGTAAGGCCGGCAACCAGCATCTCCCTGCACATCGAGTTGGTGGGCGCATGTGGGGGTCCCGCAGGCGGGCTCCCCACTCACTCAGGAAGCACCAGCGTCCTGCCTCCCCTCGCCCCACGAGGGACAGGGGCTGGGGTTGGCCCTGTCCTCCTGCAGGTGGGGGACAGGACATCCCCAGGGTACGGCTTACTTGTGACCCTGTCTCTCAGGCCCCAGGCCCCTGCTGGCTCTGCTGCACCCCGGGAGCCCCAGGAGGCATACACCTGCTGGGGGAGGGTCCGAGCCCGAGGTGGACCAGGAAGCCCAGCCCTAGTGGATGCTGGGGTCACTGCGTGTCCCCGAGCTTGTTGGGAAGGGT